>JAKSZP010015289.1:0-26778 GCA_022478985.1 Massospora cicadina | reverse complement strand
GATAAAGCAAATCGCCACTCAGCAAAAACCAATCATTGAACTTACAAAACAGCTAAAAACTACCAACTACTTATCAAAACCTATGAAAATATTGAATTGGATGAATATGAAAATATACAATCAAATTGCAGTTTAATTACCATTAGAAGTTATATATTTTAGATATTATATAAAACTAGCATTTAATACCCATGTTTGCTATGTTGTCTATAGAATTTCAAGTAATTTATATTGATTAATTTATATTTTATATTATAGTTAAGCACAAGCCACTCAGCTAAATCTAATTGCTCAATTGAATCAACCAATTACCACCAACCACTTAGCCAAAACTAACAAAACTTATAGATCAACCAATAACTAATCACCCCATAACTAAACTGTGTCCTATTAAATTGGCCAAAACCCATCAACCACTTGGCTAAATAAAATAAACCTATAAAAAAATCAGATAAATCCAAACTGCTAACTTAAAGGTCTCTATATATTCAAAATCACTTTGCTTATGCCACACCTTTCAAACTACAAAATCAACTTTAACTTAATTTGCTAAAAGTATTTTATTAATTATGAGAACCAAATTGGGCAGGTTTTTTAAATTATATAAAACTAACATCAAGATTCAAATGCATTGCTATAGTGTTTAAACTTTATCAGATAATTCATATTAATAAACTACTAAACTGCTTAGCTAAACCATCGAATATACAAAAACATCCAATCACCAGCTGCCTTATAAAACCAAACTTATCAAAATAAAACAGCCAAACCATCAATCACTTACTAATAACTAAAACCATTGTGTATACTAAAGATAACCAATTTTCATCCAATTTATATCATTAAACAAGCCTAAACTTATCAAAACAAATAAAGCCGCCAATAACCTACCAAAATCAATTCACTTATCAAATCAACTAAACACTAAATGGTTTTGGTTTACCAAGCTTATTAATCAACCCAAAACCACCACCCACTTGGCAAAATATTTAAACTATAAAATCAACTAAATATCTAACTGCTCAGTCATAACAATGTACCAATAAACATTCCAAGCATAAAAAATCCACTTCTTATATATAAAACTTATTTATTTACTAAAAAAATTTATTAATCTGGCTTCAAGGTGCACATAGACCCCTCCTATCTACCTATATAGAAATTTATAAAGCTCTACATACTATAGTTTTGGCTGGTCATTGTGCACATACACATTGTTTCTTTTTTATAGATTTAAAGCCTAGTATTCATCATTATTTTATTTTACCTAAATCATATACATTTAAATTTAAATTTATTGCGGGGAAGGCTGACCATGGGATGGACACTTCCAAATATGACTCAGGACAGATAAACTTAGTACTGGGGGAGGCACCCCAGAGAAGCGATGCTATATCTTGTTGCCAGCGGGAACGCCACTTATGGGGAGGGGGAGGGAACGTGTGAAGGGGCCGTAGCCACTATTGAGCACATGTGGAGGAAGGGGTCTGATTTGATGAATCAGACTGGGAACCAGGAGGAGACCAGCTGTCGGTGATGCAGTGGGAGGTATCCAAACATCCACGCTTGAAAGTGGTCCACCAAATGAGACTGGAATCTGTGGACAGTTTCTGGGAGGGTGGGGGTGGAGCCTGCGATGGCATCTAAGACAATCGTGTGGATGGTCCACATGGCGATTGCAACCACCAGAGCATGGAGGGAGGGTGGAAGGGAGGAAGCCATTGATAGAGCAAACAAATCACTTGACAGACTGAAGGGATGCGTTTGATCCTGGCCCAGCAGACGTTGAACTTCGCGCCATATCACTTTAGAGGTGGGGCACCTCCAGGCGGTGGAACAGCGTTCCATACTGGCCGCACATGACACAGAATGAACATAAAGCGTTAGAGCGCTCAGCTGTATGATACACCCGCCTCAGGCAGCGCCACACATGGGAGCGGACTTGAGGCTGCAACAGAGGGTGATGTACATATTTCAAGATTGTTTTTGGGTCTCAATGGAGTAAGGGATGTCCATCATGTCCAGGTAGTCCACCCTGGATAGGACATGGGGCCAAATGGGGATCACGCCATCATGGATGGGTAGTCCCTGTACCTCTTGTGTAAACTGAGGAGAGGGGCGGCCTCTTTGGGTTTTATGTCTGCTAATACAAATTCTCCACTCTGCGCTCCGCATGGAGAGTAGGATTCGTTTGTAGTGGGTTTTTGTCCCATGAGGACCGGTGGCCAATGTGTGTGATGCGAGGTATTTCATCAGGGAGTGGGGGTTCGATGGATTGTTGAGGCCCAAGGCTCAGGAGAAGTTGGAGTGGGCTGCGCGGGACCAGTGTTGGGATGGGAGTGTAGGAGCAGTGACGGCCGCGATCCAGGTGCCCAGGATCTTGGCGGCATGGGCTTTGAAGTCAAGCAGGCCCATGCCACCTTGATGATGAGGGCCAAACATGACCTCTAGCCATACTGGTGGAGGGTGGCCTGACCAAAGCCATCCTTGTAGCAAAGCATACAGGGATTTGAAGAAGCTTGGGGAGAAGGGGATGGCGTGGGCTCCGAACCAGACTTTGGATAGGAGCATAGAGTTGGCTAAAACAACCCTGCCAGTAAGGGAAGTAGGGTGGGCTCTGAGAGAGGCGATTCTCTTCGTCACGTTGTCCAGAATATGGCACTCCATTACTGCTGACGCGTATCCGCCTGCCTCCATCCACACGCCCAGATGGCGCAGTCCTATGGTAGGACGTGGCATGAAGGGGAGCACCAGTGGAGCGGTGTGTGTTGAGTTAGTAAGGCGTGGGCGTGGGCGAGCAGATGGGCCAGGTTGGGAACTAATTGCTGGGGCCCAGCAGTTCTGAAACCGACCAAGGAGGATGATTTCAGTTTTGGAGGTGTTCAGTGCCGCGTTGCTTACCCGGGAATATTCCTAAATGAGAGCTTCAAGCGCGCGTTCATCTTGATTATTAGACACCCCAACCACACAATCATCTGCGAATGCCAATATCTTGACTGGGGCTTGGCCTGGCACATGGACCCCAGTGAGCTGGGAATTCACATTTCGCAGTAGTGGGTCAAGGCTGAAGTTGTATAAGAATGGGCTGAGGGGGTCCCCTTGTCACAAGCCCCTTTGAGGGTGGACTACTTCCGTTAGGAAGCCAGGGCCACGCACTGCCATTGTTGCAGATTCCGTGAGCAGCATCACCCAGTTAATGAAGCGGGGGGGTAGGCGGAATTGATGGAGGCAGGCCCTAAGGTACTCCCAGTTTACTCTTTCATAGGCCTTTTGTTGATCCAAGAATACAAGTGCCCCAGAGGCTGTGGACTGACATACATTAGCCACAGAGTGCACGTTATCCCAAATAGACCTTCTGGGGATGAAACCAAATTGTTCTGGGGAGATGGTGGCAGATGCTACAGTCCCTAATCAGTTAGCCATAATTTTTGTTAAAATTTTGGTGTCTATGTTTGTTAGAGAAATGGGGCTCCAGTTGCTAAGTCAAGCCTATCCCCTTTCTTGAAGAGTGTGACAGTAAAGGCCTCATGTCCTCCTGGTAGGAGGCGCGTTTCCAACAGGCTTTGGTTAAGTGAGGCAAGCAGAAGTGGGGGTATATATTTGAAATATTTTTTTAGAACTCATATGGAATGCCATCTGGGCCTGGGCATTTTTGATTTGGCGCACCATGAATGGCTGTCCATAATTTGTTTGGAGTAATTAAATTCATTAATTCTGGGTATCAGAAAATGGTGCAGATATGAGCTCAGTCGAGAAATTCTGCCACTTCAGCTGGCTGAATTGGTTCAGCTCAGTACAACTCAGAGTAATATTTTTGCATTTTGATTGCCACTTCAGCCGGTGTATCCACAATAGAATTATCTGATCTTCGCACCTGTGTGCAGGCCACACTCTGGCGTGGTGCAAAAAAAAATTTAAAAGAAATATGCAGTGCACTTGTCACCTTTTTGTGATGCGTGTGGCCCTGTATTGAACACAAACCTGATGTTTATGTTATCTTTCGAGTGCGTTGAGGTGGACAGCTGCCTCCGCCCACTTCTGGCCCCATGCAGGGCTGTATCCTGTAGCTGGAATGTTGGACTCCAAGTGTGCCAATTCTGCCAGAGCGCATGAGATAACCGCCAATATGGCTCATGAGCGTCTGGAGGAGAGATGGCGAGAGTGGCGGATGGTGTCCTCTTTGAGAGTTGCCCATGTGGAAATGGGGTCCGCGCAAAATGGTGCAACAAACTTTTTTGCCAAAGTTGCCTCTTCCACCCACATGGAAAATCCTGGCGACGCGAGCTTGGGGGGTGGATTTTGCACCGATGTGGGGCCTTAGCAACTGTGACAGGTAGGTGGTAGGTTATTGAGACCAGTCGGTGGTTGGAGAATTCCATTTTCGTTGTTTTGAAGTGGGAGATGTGGGGTTGGAATTTCGCCAGCATTAGAATAAGGTCGATGTGGGTCACGGACCTTAATTGGCCATTGTGGACGTGGGGACGCGTCATGTTTTTAAGCAGTGGGGCATGTCGCAGCAGCGCATCCATTAACTCAAGGGTGGCCTTTAGAACGCGTAGTTCTATGTGACCCTGTGGGGCATGGGGTGAGGGAGGCCACCAGTCCATTGGTGATGTTAGCCAACAGTTCATGTTGCCAACTAGGAAAGAATCAGGGGGTAGCAGGAGGGATTTGACTGACGAGAAAAATTCCTGACACTTGTGTGCACCATTTGGGGGAATAGATGTTGACGATTGTGTGCACTACATCGGCCCATGAGAAGGTGACAATGAGCACTCAGCCATTTAGTAATGTTTCTGAGGATACAAATTTGAAAAAATTATTTTTCTGAATTAGCACCCCACAGTGCTTCAACCAAAAGGATAGGGATGGTAGGAGCATTGTTTTCCAAGTTTCCTCAGAACCTCATGGACAGTGGGACTCCTGGATGGCCAGGATATCCACGGGTAAATTGTGTTGTAAAAAACTCAGTTTCCTAGCCTGGGATGGGGAGGCCTTGAGTCTAGTAATATTCAGCGTCCCTAGAGTGAAGGTTTCCCCCATCGCACCTAAGGTGCGATGGGGTGGGCCCCCAGGCCCACCAGCCTCTTCCAGGTCCCCACGGGCTTTCACAGCAGCATGGGTATTAGCAGCAACGCTATCAGGGTTTTTGTTAATTTTTGCGGAAAGAGTCACATTGGCTTTGGCCTTCACTTTTTGTTTTCCTGACGTCAGATGAATTTTTTGTGGTGCGGATGAGTTTGGTGCACCATTGAGCAGGTCAAAAAAAAATCAGTTGGGATAGGTCCCAAGTAAGTTTTGACTGGAGCTTGGGTGCAATGATTGGGTGAGATCGAGTCTCCCATCAGAATCTCAGATTGAGTGGCCCACTCGGCATGAGCTTCCCAATCTGATTGGTTGAAGGATTCCCGAGTTGCTTCCGCTGTGAAGGTTTCCATGTCCTCCTGGCATTGTGAGTGTGGGATAGCAGGGTGGCCTTGGCCATTTCCTTGGCCGCAGCCCTACAGGCCTGCTTGGCCTTCTTCCATTCTTGTGGGGAGATAGGCTTTACCAATAGGTAGCAGCCTTGTGCTCCCCACAGGAAAGCCTCCTTGGTGCTTGCAGTTGGTTCATAGTGCGCCTCTCCGTTGGCCATGGCCGCTGAGTGGTGCTCTTGGAATGTGACGCCCTCTTTGATGGGGCATGCATGCGCCTTATGGCCAAATGCATCACAGTGGGTGCAAATGGGGGCGCGCTGTCCACGGTCACCCAGAATGGGTGGGTGGTATGCCCTGCGATATCAATATAAGTGGAGTGCGGGATCTGGGTTAGGTCCTTCGCAATCTCCTCAGTTGGGGTCAGAACTGTGATGGCTTTGCCGGTGCACAGGTGTGGCTTCAGCGTGAAGCATTGCATTTTGAAAGATTTGTATTTCGCCATATATGGCGAGACCATCTTTCAGGTGTTGTTCCAAAATGTCACGTTTTACCATAGTAGGCAAAAAGTCAAACATGAGTCAAATTTAGTTTGATTTTGTCCATCTGGTGCGTTTGGTTTTGATGACCTGTTGCCCTTTGGGGAGGTTGACCACTATGCACACCGCTGCAGCCTCGTCTGCTGCTTTTTTGCTTTTGAAACCTAGGTCCAGCCAACCGCGTGACATGGAGTGAGGTGCAACGTACACCGCGGTTGGGAAAATTGTGTGTACATCTTCACAAAATTTTTCCCATAAGGCCATTTTTTGGATGTCCAGATACACGCGGACTCTAAATTCCACCAACAAAAGTGGTTGGGAGTGTGGCGTGTTGATGTACTGGTTGCATCGTGCTTGCCATGCGAGCAGCTCTGGGGAAATTGACTGCCAGTTTTTTAAGATTTTTGTCTATTCTGCCGGATTCTCTGGGGCGTTTTCAAACGTTGGAGGCCGCGGGCCTTTCACCTGCTCCTCTTACCTTGCTTGCCCAACTGCTCCTTGACATGGGCGCAGACTAATCTCCTCTGTGAGATTATCAAACTAGATTCAGTCTTGAATTGAAAAGGTTGTAAAAGTGATTGCAACGAGAAAGAAAAGTTACCTAGATCATATACAATATATAAGCAGAATACCCATGCTTTGCAACAGAGTTTCATGTTGTACATAATGAATGTGCTAGTTTAATTAATAAAGTTCAATTAAAGTAGGTTTTTTATAAATAAATAGCTGTTGCCCTCAACCTCATATGCGTGGTTTTCAAATTAGTGCAATAATATATTTAGTATGTTTACCCAGCATACTTTGCAATGCCACTAAAAGTTAGAAAGTGTTTGTGTTTAAACTCTGTTCATTGAAGCGCTTTTTGGATACATAATATTCTTTTCCATCTGATTAATACACAAATAAATCAGAAGGTTTTCTGATGTGTGAGAAGGCCACATAAAGATGTTCATGTGAGAAGCATAGATTTTTCAAATTTATTCCATACACTTTAAGTGATTGTCTGTAAGTCCCAGGGAACGTCCCTTGCCCTTGATTGGGCCATCTTCCTGTTCCTGAACAAAAAGACACTGAAGAGGATGGTAGTACCCCTCGTTACTCAGGGCGATCTTGCTCACGTAGTAGATGAGCAATGGGTAACAGCTCTCCCACTTCAGATCCCACCCCCGGTACCCACACTCACCTCAGCAGAACTGTTGTAGAAATAACAAAATCTGCGCTGAGATTGTCAAATTGAAATTGGTCAGATCTAATTCAAGTGGCAATCTGGTCAATGGTCAAATCTCAAATGGCTGGAAAGGTATGAAGACTGAGGTATCAGCCAGAATGCCTGATGGCTCCAATTCTATCAATAAGCCAATAGAACTAACATTGGACACCATCAATGAGGGTCCGAAGCCCTCTGAAGGCAATTTGGGTGTTGTGGCCAATGAGCTGCCTTTGATCAAACGAATGGTTCAGTGACTGAGCGTGGGTGGGTTGGGGCGTCCCAAACCCATTCCAAACCAAATGGACCCACCCCTATGTGGGGTGGCCTTGGGGGATTCCCACCACTTGTTGGGCCAAACACCATCATGCCAACCATTATAAACGTAGCCCAGCCCCAGTTTGGATGTTTGAGGTCAAACTGACAGAGACTTGGCCCACCGCCAAATTTTGTGATGTCAGTTCTCAAGGAACAAACCCACCCATTCCCAAATAATTCGCTGGTTAGGTCGAAATTGTGGGACCCAATCCTGTCTTGTCACTACCCCAATTGACCACTATTTAATCAGTTGCATAGCACTGAGAAAATTGTTGGTTAAATTTCTTACTTTTCCTTCAGATAAAAATTTACCAAAAAAAGTAAATAAATTTAATTTTTCTTCCGACCACATCCCTGATGGCATTTCCCTGGTGGCCCATTGGTCTTACACCGGATGGGCTCTACCAGTACTCTTGGTCACTATGGCCCCCTCCGTTGTCAATTGGGTTCAGCAAGTCTGATATTTTTGGCTTTACAACCCCATGATCACTAACTTCTGGCAGCAATACATGGGAATCTTGTGGCCATATGTCCACCAATTGCAAGAGAGAATCTGTCTCCTTGTCACCATGGTTGAGATGGCACCATATGCCTAGGATCTTATCAAGACTATCTCAATAATTCCACCCCTGCAGCAAGACCCCCTGGGTCAGGAGTGGGTTCAGTGTGGTTTGTCATTGGGATCATTCTCACCATGTTGCTGTACTAACACTTCATCATTTCCCACTGCCTGGCTCCATACCAAGTCATCTGGTCAGCAATGCCTCTGGCATTCTGGCTTGCTTTTGGGTGCTAATGCATCCTGACTGGCAGGCTGGTCTAAACTTATTCTGCCATTTCCATGACATAATTGACCAATCATTATTTCCAGCTACTTCCGCCTTGTTCTTTGAACTGGGCGCTGCAGTGGTTACTCTCTACCAAATGAATGTGCAATCAGTAGTTTGCTGTTTGTTGTTTGTTTGGTCACTTTCTGACTTTGGGAGAAGTATCCGCTCTACCTTGGGAAACCTTCTTCAAGCTACCCAAGCTGTGCAGATTGCATCTCCTCCTACTTCCTCCAACCCTGAGGGAAGATTGAGTGTCCCCTCCCAGGAGATTGCCAATCCGGTTCTTGACGCACTTGCTGAAGTGCAAATGCATACAGCGATTGCACTTAATAATGCTTCTGCATTATCGCATGCCCAACAAGGGCTCGCGTTGTTAGACGCTGTGGATGGGGATGCCGCCATTGGGTGAGAGGTCTTTTGTGTTCTTCCTCATAAGCAGGAGACTCCACCTCACTGATGGCTGTTGTGTTGGCCGCCCTGAAACCCCCTGTGTCCCAATCAGATCACTTATTCAGACTGATCTATGCCATGGCCAAAGCCCCTAGTTTGGTTTCTTTGATTTCTACCTTTCATTAACTGGCCCCCGCGTTGAAGCTATCTATTGATATGCTTCAGGCAGTCTTTAGATCAGGCTTGGATTCAGGTTCCGCTTATTACGTGGCCTGGTCTACTGGCCAAGGATCAGTATATCAAATATGTGCCACTGGAACTACTATCAATGCTTTATCCCGCCATGTTTCCCATTATCAGAAGGGGAATTTTATGATAGGTTTACCTAATGAAGACGCAGATGACGCGCCCGCCTCCAAATTAGTGGTAGACTTGGGTACCAACCCTGCCATAACTCCTGAGTCCGAGTTGGCGGTTACAGAGTCAACTATTAATGATTTTGTTTAAGCCCAAACGGAGGAATTCGTTTCCCCCGCCCTCATACTTCCAATTTTTGCTCCAGCAAAGGACCCTGACCCTACCCCCAATATACTTGTTATTTCTTCAGTCGCCAATGAGTCAGTCAAATCTTCCTATAAACAGAATTTCGCTTATTTCCTTGTACCTATGAAGATTAGTATTGGTCCACATCATGTCTCCTTTGAAGCTCTGGTGGATACCGGAGAAGTGGGGAACTTCATGAGTGTTGAGTTGGCGCAACAACTAAAACTGGAAATGGATGTGGGTTCCTCAGTAATGGTGGTCTCATCTGCTTACCAGTTTTCATATGTTGTTCGCCAACTGGTACCCTTTTCAATCCACCAGTTTAACTTCTGCGATCATTTTTTGGCTATGCTGAACTTGGCATTTCCAGTGATCTTAGGCGTGGGGTGGTGGCGCTGACAACATGTGAATATACGTTTAGAGTCTAATATGTTGTCATTCACCAATGATGATTTGGAGGGAGAATTTCCTTTGATCAACACCCTCAAGAAGATACAAGGAACCAGCTCTATCACTACCCTGGTTACTTCTGCGGGTATTCTGGCTAATTTCCCCAAAAGCTTAATGCAATATCGGAGAATCTTTGACATGGAAAAGGCAGATCGCCTGCCTAAGCATACTAGGTATGATTGTGGGTTTTGAACAACTGTAAAGTTGGTGAAAATCAACTGTCCGTTGTATCCCCATACAGAAGAGGAAGAAGTTGCACTCAATACCTGGTTGGAAGTATATGTTGAAATAAGGTTGGTTGTTCAAAGAGACTTCACCCGTCGCCTCCCTCATTGTTTTTGCAAAAAAATAAGATGGTTCTCTCCGTCCCTGCATGGATTATGGTCATTTGAACAAATTATCAGTTACTGATCCCTACCCATTGCCTCTGGAGCAGACAATCAGCCAGGCGATTGCCAAATCCCGTTTGTTCTCAAAACTGGATCTGGTGAACGCTTTCAACCAAATTTTGGTAATGGAAGGGCAGGAATGGTTAACCACAATTTGAACAAAGCGAGGCATTTTATGAATTTCGCGTAATGCCCTTTGGGCTGAAAAATGCTCTCACTACGTTTCAACGGATGGTCAACAATGTACTGGGGGATCTCCAGTTTTCTTGTGCAATTGCATACATTGATGATATCCTGGTTCGTTCCCCAACTCCCAAACAACACACTATTGACTTAGAAGCTGTGGTGGTCGCCTTGCATAAAGCAAGGCTGTTCCTCAAAGCTTTTAAATGCGAGTTTTATAAGGAGGAGGTTACTTTTCTCAGAAACCTGGTTCTTAAAGAAGGTGTCGCTATCCCTCCTAACAAGTTAGATGCGATCTGAGAATGGCCAACCCCAACTATCAAGAAACAACTACATAGTTTCTTGGGAACTATCATCTTTCTAAAAAAAATTTCCCCAGCACTTTCTCAGTTGGCCGCACCGCTCCACCTCTCTACTGGGAAAAACGTACCTTTTTGTTGGACGCCCGAATGCCAGCAGGCGTTCAAATTGATCAAGGAGGTGTTCATGTCTCCTCCCATTTTGAAACATGCCAATTACACCAAACTGTATATCATCATATGCGATGCCTCATTGGTAGCAGTGGGTGTGGTGTTGCTTCAGGAGCATGATGGTCTAGAACATTCAGTCGCTTATTTCTCCCAAAAGTTCACAGCCACGGAGGAGTCTTGGGCCATTTATGACAAGGAACTGGCAGCTGTTGCATGGGCACTAACCCATTGGCGGTATCTGTTGTAGGGTACGCTCCATGAATTAACAGTCAGCATGGATCACCAGGCCCTTTTGTATTTCCACAAACCCCAAAAATTTGTGCATTGGCAGGCCCAAGATTATCAGGACCTGTGCTGTTTTAATTTTAAATACAAATTCGTTAAAGGTGCGCTCAATGTACTTCCTGGTTTCCTAAGCTGTAGTCCCGCTCACTGTGCTTGGAACCTGAGGAAGTGGATCTCGTTACCATGATTCCTGCCACTCAGATTCTGTCAATTGTTCCCCCCATTGTTTCCTCCATTGCATTGGCTCCTGATGCCCCATTATTGGCTCAGGTTTTAGCTGGTCAAATGGCTTGCCCTGAGGGCGTGGAGTTGGTTGAGCAGTTGATTCACTCGAGTCACAAAAACTCCCTATACACCTTAGAAGAGGAACTCATTTACTTTTGTTCTTGTGTTTAGGTTCCTCCCTCCTTCCGATTGGAGGTATTCCGTGCACATCATGATCCTCCCCCGGTCAGACATCCTGGTAACAAGAAATGCATCAATCTGATCAAGAAAACCTATAACTGGGCGGGATTGACCAAAGAGGTCCTGGCTTAGATTGCTGATTGTGTTACTTATGCTAAGGCCAAGTTGAATCACTCTGGTAAAACGGCCTCCTGCACCCCTTACAGCAGGCGGAAGGTCCATGGACCTCAGTGTCCATGGACTTTATTGTTGACCTCCCCTATTCTAATGGGTTCACAGTGATGATGGTAGTGGTGAATTATTTCATGAAATTTCCCTTCTTATCCCTTGTACTTCCGCGATTATGTCAGAAGAAACTGCCCATCTTTTTGTACGCCATGTATTTTCGATGTTTGGTCTTCCCCAGGAGATCATTAGTGACTGGGGTACACAGTTTATGCGCAGTTTTGGAGTGAACTCCTATCAATCCTGAAAATAACCCCCTGTTGATCCACGGCATATCACCCCCAGTCTGACAGACAGACCAAGTGGGTTAATCAAGTCCACAAACAGTACCTGCGTTGCTATGCTGCTGCAGCACAGGATAATTGGGCTGGTGACTTGCCCCTCGCTCAATTTGCTTACAATAATGAAACCCATGCGTCCACGGGGTTTTCCCCTTATGAAGCAACGTTGGGTTATGATCCTTCATTTTTGGTCAGGCCGTGCTTGCAGCCTGAGGTTCAAGCTGCTATGGATCAAGCTGCCCATATCAATTGACTCAAGCTTTAGTGTGGGAACATCTCACCAAAGCCATTGATGACTACAAGCGATTTGCAGATTGTAAGTGCCTTGCAGGTCATGACTTTACGGTGGGTTCCTATTTCATGCTTAATACCCATCATTTGCAAATTCAAACCCCTTCCCGCAAGTTCTCTAGTAAGCACTCAGGCCCCCACTTATTGAAGGAGGTACTGGGCAATGGGGCGTTTCAACTGAAGCTTCCTGCGCATTGGAAGCAGCACCTGGTTTTCCATGTTTCCCAGCTGTCGCCCTTCAAGGGTGCAATTCCCATGGAACTGGAACTAATCATCGTTGATGATGGGGAAGAAGCTGAGGTAGAGGCCATCCTGGCATATTGGAGAGGTGACGTTCCATTCAATATCTCGTGGCCTGGAAAGGGTATCTGGCCTACAAAAATAGTTGGGTCAAGGCGCGCAATTGCGCGAATTGAATGGATCTGGTTGAATCTTTCCATATATCCCACCCTAAGGCTCCCTGCCCCCCCAGAAAATCCTGATGATTATGGCTATCAAGTTACCCAAAGCACACAAGAATGTGGCTCTGGTGCAGTTTTCCGGTGGGGGTGCCCCTCCTTTGGAAAAAGGAAAGGTTAATGTAAGTCCTGGGGAACGTCCCTTGGCCCTTGATCAGGCCATCTTCCCATTCCTGAACAAAAAGACACCGAAGAGGATGGTAGTACCCCTCGTTACTCAGGGTGATCTTGCTCACATAGTAGACAAGCTATGGGTAACAGCTCTTTCAATTCAGATCCCACCCCCAGTACCCACAATCACCTCAGCAGAACTGTTTCAGGGAATTAGCAAAATCTGCATTGAGATTGTTGAATTGAAATTAGTCAGATCTAATTTGAGTAGCAATCTAGTCGATGGTCAAATCTCAAATGGCTAGAAAAGTATGAAGACTGAGGTATTGGCTGGAACAACCAATGGCTCCAATTTGATCAATAAGCTTATAGAACTAACATTGGGCGCCATCAATGAGGGTCCAAAGCCCTCTGTAGGCAATTTGGGTGTTGTGGCCAATGTGCTGCCTTTGACCAAATGGACAGTTCAGCGACTAAGCGCGAGTGGGTTGGGCGTCCTGAACCCATTCCCAACTAAATGGACCCACCCCTATGTGGGGTGGCCTTGGGGGATTCCCGTCGCTCATTGGGCCAAACGCCATCATGCCAACCATCAGAAACATAGCCAAGCACCAGTTTGGACGTTCGAGGTTGAACTGACAGAGACTCGGCCCATCACCAAATTTTGTGATGTCAGTTCTCAAGGAACAAACCCGCCCATTCCCAAATAATTCTCTGGTTAGGTCGAAATTGTGGGACCCAATCCTGTCTTGTCACTACCCCAATTGACCACTATTTAATCAGTTGCATAGCACTGAGAAAATTGTTGGTTAAATTTCTTACTTTTCCTTCAGATAAAAATTTACCAAAAAAAGTAAATAAATTTAATTTTTCTTCCGACCACATCCCTGATGGCATTTCCCTGGTGGCCCATTGGTCTTACACCGGATGGGCTCTACCAGTACTCTTGGTCACTATGGCCCCCTCCGTTGTCAATTGGGTTCAGCAAGTCTGATATTTTTGGCTTTACAACCCCATGATCACTAACTTCTGGCAGCAATACATGGGAATCTTGTGGCCATATGTCCACCAATTGCAAGAGAGAATCTGTCTCCTTGCCACCATGGTTGAGATGGCACCATATGCCTAGGATCTTATCAAGACTATCTCAGTAATTCCACCCCCTGCAGCAAGACCCCCTGGGTCAGGAGTGGGTTCAGTGTGGTTTGTCATTGGGATCATTCTCACCATTTTGCTGCACCAACACTTTGTCATTTCCCACTGCCTGGCTCCATACCAAGTCATCTGGTCAGCAATGCCTCTGGCATTCTGGCTTGCTTTTTGGGTGCTTATGCATCCCAACTGGAAGGCTGATCTAAACTTATTCTGCCATTTCCATGACATTGTCCCTGTTCTTTGTTGATTGTCATTGTAAATGTAAGTCACACTGGAAACTAAAAACGTTTGAATTTAAATGAAATATCTATTAGAATAATTGGGATGCGTGGCAACAGTACATCTTCTTATTTAAGATTTACATTTAATTGTAGCTTCAATGATATTGTTCATCATCTTTTTATCTGGAAGCCTGGTACCATTGCAAAGTTATGGTATATTGATGTTTTTAATAAGAATGATAGGCATGCCAATTTTTAATGTTAAAATGTGCAGCGGCATTCCTGAGAAATCAAGTGAATTCAAGAATTTGATTGTATAATTGACAACTTCATCTCAATTCATTACAGTATCAATGACCTTATATGTTGTCACTTCACCTGGTTATTTCATTTTAAATGCTGAAATTGATAGCATTGACATCATTGTTTTTGGCTGCTAGTATAGCATGTGAACTTAGCCACTGATGTTTTTTATAATTCTATGCTTATTTGGGAAAACTTTATGAATCAAATCGTTTGTGGTTGCTGTGATTTAACAGAGGTTTGTTATCTTTGTGATACATTGTGTGGATTCATAAATTGACATTTTCCCATTCCTAATATCCAACAATTGTTTTTAAAAACGTTTAGCAGATGCATCATGTGCAGCTGTACACGCATATTGGTCTTCAAAGAAAATTTATATATGTATTGCCATAAAACTAATGATTTGAGACATGCATCAAGTTCATCAGCAGGTGTTGAACGTGGTGTAACTAGTAGAATTTGTCAAAAATCACCAGACAATAAAATGATTTTGCCACCAAAGAGCTGCTCATATTCTCTCAATTAATTTAGTATACAATGAAGCACTACAATGCTTTTTTGTGAATCATAGTACATTTGTCCCATGTATGAGTTGACATGATTGTGTACTTAACCCATTTCAGAATTTTTGTTGATATTGCATGTGAGAGTCTTAGTGATTTGCATATTCAATGGCAATTTCAGTGCTGGATGCGCTTTTCAGACACCTTACATAAGAGTTTCCACAATTCCAGATGTGCAATTGCCAGTGCAATATTTATTTAGGATTGTAAGGTTTGCCAAAATAAGTGAAATGAGAAAAGTTTTGCCTGTTCCTCCAGGCGCATCTAGGAAATACAATCCCACGCTTTGGCTTGTAATTTCATGCATAGTTCTGTCATATATCATACATAGTTCTGGAACTAATTTTGGAAATCTTTGTTTGAACAAATAACCCCAATTTGTTAATATCAAAGTGTTTCGTTGAAAATTACAATCAAAAAGGTCATTTGCAGAATGATTTGGTGAAGCTATTTCAATTGTATTAGTGCTTTGTTAGAAATTGCCAAAGATGTTTCATCAATTGAAACCAATGCCCTATTATACACGTTTGGTTTGAATTGAATGTCCAGATTTTGATTCATTGTATGTAAATGATGCAGAATGTCTTCATTCATGTAATCTTTATATTTTCCCAAAGATCTTTTGGATCATATGGGAAGTACATTGTCAATATGGTTGCAATAATGTGCATACTTGCTGTGGTTGTGCAGTATTTGATGCATCATCAAGTGAAGTATCCAAATGTGCATCATTTTCAAGAAAATTTAATTCTTGGAAAGCTTCATGATTAGTGGAACATAATTGCTCGTTTATTGTTTTCAACCCAGGGAAGGATGTTAGTCCATATACATTGATAAACAGTTATCACAAGTAAAAGCATTCTACATTGTTTGGGTGAAAAGTGTACATATAGCCTAACACGGCAGCCAAATATAAGTTAGGTTGTCCTTCAACTTCTTTCCCTTGTTTGTGAAATTAAAACTTTTTTGCTGAAGCATTCCATGTGTAGTATGTTGACACTCTAGAGTAAAGTAGCATCTTTGCAAACTTATCATCCCTGAACAATGAGAAAAATACAGTTAACGTTGTTGGTGGTGGTGACAATGCTCTTTCACGTGCATTTTCTGTTGTGAAGTACATGAACTGTCCATTTTCAAAGTGCACTTTCAAATAACAACTATTGGATTTCTTTCATGGATTGAAAATGATAAAATGTGCCACAATGCTTCATTGCTACTAATGTAGTATCCCAATTGCCATTGGCCAATTTCATTGATAGATGCAGTTGCGTTTACCACTCCAAAAACGGCAATATCACTTCCTTTGTTGACATACCTACAAATATAATTGATTGATTTCACCAAATTGTAATACTCAACATTGACGTGTGCTTTGTACGTTTTTAGAGTAACAATGATTAATGTATAACCCAACTATTATTGACTTCAATATCATTGTTTTGTACTTTCTAAAGTGATGGATTTGCCACCATCTTCATTTGATTGTCAATAATATAGTGGATATCCATCATTGCCAGTGATAGTCTTGGAAAGTAATTCTCTTGGGTATTTTTTTGCATTTCTCATCAGACATGCATGGTAAATTGTTATTGAGTAAGCCACATGATCCATGGATCATTTTTTTGGTGACAACCTCAAATAAGTTTTAATCAATGTTGACATCTGGTATTTCTGCTCAGATGATTTGATCAATTTGATCAGGTGTGACTTTTTCAATAAACCAAATCAAATGTTTGCATGTGACAATCTTCTTTTTTGCCATCCAATGGAATAAATTTAACCGTGTGTCTTTCCAAAAACATGATGCTTAAAAATTTAATTTATAAAAGATTGCATTTTTTGTTTGAACACGCATGCAGAAATATCATGATGATCTGATGATGATTGTCCAGTTAACTAAAGTTCTTTTATCTCATCCCAAATAGGATTGCATTTGAATGTAATAAACAAATCTGGGTGGCCATATGTGAAACTTATGTTATTACATCTTGTGCATATTCATGCATGAGCTGTGAGCTCCCTGTAAATGTGGCTTGCAGTATGACCATTTTTACCAAATTATTGGGATTCACATTGCCATCATTAACAACTGCATCATGTAAATGAATGTACTCTTCATAATGCAACCTAGTTTGATTTAATTAAATGTAAAGGAGTTTTTCAGTATTAATTTTTGTATAAATATTAACAAAGTATAATATAACAATTTTCGGCATTTCAAGATATGATTTTCAGTTTTATCACAAATCAGCAATTGATATGAATAGTAATCCATGGCTTTGACTTTCATATTTGTTCATTCATCTGTTTGTAGATATCTCAATTTGATATGAAATGATATCCATATTCTCCTTGCTAAAATAAAATTGGATATTGCAATCCATTGTATGAACAACGAGTTTCTTTGACTTTCTGAACATTATCATTTCTGCAATAAAGAATTATATCATGCAAGTTAAACTCCTTACCAGCTATAATGATTACCGCTTTATCAATTGTTGATGCATTGTACTGACTTTTGTGTTGGCTGACAGGTGTTTTGTCTGCTCTAACTACAACTTTATAGTCATTAGATAGCATTTGTTCAAGGGCAATTCTGAACAATCAAATTAATTTGTATTGTTGATCAAATAAAGTTTATAATGCAGCAACGATCTCTTGTTTAGTGCCTGTATTGAATCAATAACGTTGATTGATTTGTTCATTAGTTTCCCATGAGATGAGTTGAAGAAATTTGTGATCTGTATTTGACATTGGTAGTAGTGATCCTGCATGATGATAAATTTGCCCTTGTACTTTAAATGTTGCATGTAATTCTCATGCACAATTTTTGTTGCAACTAATGCTTTCATTTGGAAACTATTAGTTTGTACTTGTGTATTTTTGCTTGAAATGTTTTTGATTTCTTGTGTCATCTGATACCAACGTTGATAATGGTCCAGGTGATAAATGTAATTTTGGCAATTTCACTTTTTCTATCTGTGGAGCACATTCTTAGTAGATTATTCTTAAATTTGAGGGCACTGCAATACATGAATAATTAGCTATTTTACCAATAACTTCACTTGGATGAAGACTGTAATTATAATTAGCATCATAATGGAATGCACCAAGATTTAAATCAGCATGCATTTTTTGTCTGGATCAAGCATTGCATACTCAAGTGGTTTCCAGTATTGCTTCCTGTTGCTCATTTGTTTTAGATAAATGGCTTGAGCAGTGTGTACTTGTTAAGTTTCTAGTCTTATATTCCATTGCTCATCTGTTTCTGAAGCTTGTGATATCTTTTTATCTTGTGCCTGAAATGTATATTGTCCAACTTCTTGTTGTTTGGGTGGCATATGTTAGTTTCACGGCGTCTGGGTCCGCTGTAACTGAGTTGGATTTTCACAGGGTATAGCCACTGAGCAACCCAATCAAACAATATGAGGATTGTCAATTCTTATAATAAACCTAAATAAAATATATATGGATCTATTGCCCCTTATTTCTTCTTTTATTTTTAGATGTCTTGCAGACCATTCTGCGCTTCTTCTTCCTCATAAAAGACTTTCTCCTTTTAATCTTCCATCAGGCTCTTTATACCTCGATTCCCCAGCTGGATGCATCCTTGGCTTGGTATCTTCTATTCTTCTTCCTTTTTGAGTTTTTCTCATTCATATCAAATCTCAGCATGATTTTTCTCAATTTGCTGAATTTTCTCATTTTGCTTGATTATAATTTGTGTATCCCCTTTTCATAAATCTTGAGACTCATCTTGATTTCCTTGTGATCCGCCAATATGAGTAGCATATTGTCCAGTAATATCAACTTTCTGAAATTACCCCCCTTTGACTGGATGATAGGCTCTTACTGTTTGTACGCTCTAAGGAACTTAGCATGGACTTGGTTGATAATCTGACCCCCAGCAGGTTCCTTGATTGTATAAACATCCATACCAGTCTTCTTGATAATCTCAAATGGGCTGACCCAAATGTCAGAGAGCTTATTCTTTCATCCAAATCCATGCTGGTCATGGAATAACACAAAAACCCTTCAGCGAACAATGGAAGTCTGCCCTGGCACTTCTGGTCAGCCACCTGGTCATAAATTTTCTTATCCAAACTGGTGGAGTATGCTTCCATTTGCAACTTGATCAATGTATCCGTGAGCTGATTCAGATATCGCTGAGGATTCACCCCACCAGTGTCCTCTACACACGAATATAGCAAGGCAGGCTGAGCTGGATGTCATCCATACAGCAGTTCAAAGGGACTCTTACCAGTGGCAGAATGATAGCTGATATTATAAGCAAACACAGCGTTAGGTAGAAGAGCACTCCATTCCAAGGGCTGGTCCAGTATCAATTTGCAGAGTATGTTTACTAGGGTTCCATTAACTCGCTCCACCATCCCATTTGATTCTGGATGATAGGGGTGGTCAAAACCCCGCGAATTGCCATCAACTCATATAACTTTAACAGGATATTCAAAGTAAAGTTGATTCCGTTGTCTGACAGGATAACTGCAGGCAGCCATGCCACTGTATAACACATTCCATAATGAACTTGGCAGTGGTGACCGCGCCCAAGTCGCCAATAGCCCTGGCCTCCACCCATCAGGTCAAATGATCAATGGTGACAATTATATACTTGTATCGATTGGAACTAGTTGGCAGAGGTCCCACAACATCAATGGAAATGGTGTGCCATGCGAACTGGGGCTTCACTGATTGATAGGTGGTTTTCTTGCAGAAAGGTTTTCACCTGAAATTGATGGTAACAGCTAATAGTTTCCAGTACGTCATAATGCATGCTTTCCCAGAAGTTTGGGGTCGCTAAAACTCCAGAGTCTTCCACAAACCACCATGGTCTACAGCCCAATGAGCATCCATAATTATCAAGGGTCTATCGAAGGCTTAGGAAAATTCAGCATCAAGTCTCCAATCCGCTTGTATAATTCTCCCCTCTCATGAAGGTACCCTCCCTGAGTCCATATAATACTTTGATCACTTGCGGCGGCTCATCATGGTATCTGTTCACCATCATTTTTTCATACATTATATCAGCTAGATCCGCTGTGATAGCGACCATGGGCAATCAAGACAGACAATCCGCGTTTTGATGTTTTGCCCCAGGTCGATTTCAGATCTCAAAATTGTAAGCTTGCAGCTTCAGAGCCCAATGTGCAAGTCATCCTTCCAGTTCATGCAGATTCTGTAGCCAGAGCAAGGAAGCGTAATACATCACTACTTGAAATCTTACCCCATGCAAATATACCCAAAATTGTTTATAAGCTTAGATCACAGCTAAACAAACCCGCTCAGTTACAGTGTAGTTTTGTTCATGACAGTTCAAGCTCTGACTACAGAAGGCAACAGGATGTTCCACACTGTCATCATCCTTCTGGGATAATACTGCCCCAATAGCAGCTAAGGATGCGTCCGTTTGTACTATGAACAGCTAGATATTGAAGTTGGGGTATTGCAATATGGGTGCGCTTACTAACGCGGTATGCAATACATTGAAAGCGTTCTGGCATTGTTTCATCCAATAGAAAGGAGCGTTTTTCTTTAATACCTCAAAAAGCGGTGCCCCAATACAACTGAAATTGGGAATGAACTGTCAATAATACCCAACCATTCCTAGAAACACCTGAATGTCCCGCTTATTTACTGGCTGAGTCATCTTGCCTATCACTTCCACTTTAGCCAGCTGCAGTTTAAGCCCATTTGAATCCACAACAAAACTGAGGTATTCCATTTGCTTTTAAAGAATAGCACTTCTGAGGCTTAATTTTGATATTAGCAGCAGCGAGGCGCTGAAAAACTTGCTCCAAGTGGGCCAGATGCTCTGTGAACGTTTGCAAAAACACATTGATGTTGTCAAGGTAAACTAAGATGCAGGACAGCTTTAAATCACCTAAATTCGTATCCATGGCACGCTGGAATGTATCTGGAGTGTTACACAAGCCTTGAAGCATGCACGTAGGCTGGAACAACCCTCTTGAGGTGATAATTGCACATTTCTCCTATTCCGTTGGTGGCAATTTGATCTGCAAGTACCTCAAGATCAGATCCATGGCGGAGAAATAGTTTTTCCATCCAATTGGTCTAATGCTCATCAATTCATGGAAGAGGGTAAGAATCCTTCTTCATGACATTATTGAGTTTATGATAGTCAATAACCACCCAATTTGAGCTATCCTTCTTCTTTACGATGAGTTCAGGTGATTCCCAGGGACTGTTTGATAGCTCTAGCATCCCTTTCTTGATAAGCTTATCCACTTCATTGGAGACAACCTCTTCCGCTGCTCTAGAACGTCTAATAGGACGCGAACAAATGGGAGGGTGATCCCCCATATCAATCTGATGTACCACTCCTTAAGCGCACCCCAAGTCATGATCATTATTTGCAAAAATATAACGATACTTTTCAAATAATGCCATAGCCTTATCTTGCTGATCCGCCAATAGTTCCATGAGCACTTCTCGCGGAACTACAGTCAGTATGCTGAATGAGGCATGAGCTGGTAGTCCAATATCTTCCCATGAGCCAAAGTCATAAATACATAAAACTCCCCAATAGGGACAAAGTGTAGGTAAGCCACCACTTGGTGCCGCCTAATCATTATTGTCTCCTTCTGTAGGTTTGCTAGCAGCACCTTCACCTCCCCATTCCCAGAAAACAATAGCCCCGGAGCCACATGTGGTTTGAGCTGTGAGTGCTGATGAGGCGCCAGGATTTCTCCATACAGTCCCTTAGGGACTTTGATTTTGAGCCCAGTCCCTATTATGCCCTGGTGTCCAGACGGTAATTTTAAAGGGCGCGTTGCTCAAAGTGGGATTCCTTTATACTCATATATCTGGTTGGGGAGGATCTTGGTCCGCTGACTCAGTCACTGATAGTGAACAGGGATCACTCCATCACTGTATGCTAAATTGACCTGACCATAGTGGATTGGATCCGTTGGGATTCCACCAGAGGAAAAATATACTGGAATCTGTTGGCCAAACATAGTAAGGGTTCCTTCCGCCATATCTATCACAACGCCAAATTTCCTCATAAAAGCTGCGCTGATTAACATATTGTAGTGGTTATTTGGCAAGACCACCGCTGGAGAAGACACCTGGACTGACCCAAATTGTAGGGGCAACGCGCTATATGCTCCTTCTGACACAGTGCTATGCGTTCTGCCACCCCATATACTACTCGATGGTCCACATCCAGTTTCAACATAAGTTTAGCCACTAACCGGGTTAGACTATGTTCACATATGCTCCTGTGTCTATGATCATGCAGATTTTTGTGTTTTGAATGAATATGTCACAATAAGTACATTATAAGTAAGAAGAATCATCAGTGTTTATTACTTGTATGTTCAAGGGCCTTGTTATACTTGAAAAGGAAGAAATACCCTTGCTGACCTGAGGATACTCACTAGCAATTTTTTCCACCGGAATAGCTATGTTAACCCCTATTAAAAGAGCGACGTTCAGCAAAGAATCCAAATTGCTGGTGCCAGTCTGTTCCAGTATCTGCCACGCATATGGTTTCTGCACATCTTGGCGGAGCTCAGCCCAATTGGGTGAACTCTTACTCTCAGAAGCAGAAGCAGGGGTATCCAGCGAAAGCTGCTGGTATAACAAATTGTTCAATTGAGGTTCGATTTCTACTCATAAAGTTGTTTGGCAGGTATTAGGGACAAGTGAATTGAGCTTAGCGGAGGTAGACATCCCATCCCTACTCCACTCAAGCTTTTCCCTGCTCAGTTTTCATATTTGGCATTGCGTACACTTGTGGTTTGCTAGGGCAATTGGCTGCATAATGCCCTCTTTGTCCGCACTGGAAGCAAGTGTTCATTAAAGGTGCACATATATAATTTGGGCTGGAAGGACCAGGTCAGGAATTGTCGGTAAGGTTCCATGGTCGCGGTCAAACTGGTGAAGCATACATGGGATGGAAAGGGTCTACTGACTCATATGAATGACAATTACGTTCCAGCGGCTGATAACCCAGTCACTGCACCCAATACTTGGAAAAGGATGGAGCGGGGGCAACGGAGGGTTTTTGGGCTACATTGGGGGTGCCATTCATGGCAGAGAGTCGACGTAAGGCGTTCACAATTCAAATGAGGCTGGTATCCCCATCCAACACATGGGACATAGCATTATATAGTTCCCAATATGGTTTGACTGCTGTCATCATTGCTATACCTACATCCTCAGTGGTTAAAATACTAGCCCCAAGTAAAATGTGAGCTTCCACCAAAAACCGCTTGGCAAATTCTGACAAGGTCTCATTTTGGTTAAACTGTATAGTCATAAATTTGGCTTTCTGTTGAGACATCTTGTTCACACCTCCAAACAGCTGGATAACTATTGCTTTTACTAGTGTGTAAGACACCAAGCTATTTGGAAGATAGCAGGTCTTTTGGTAGCGCTTTCCACATCTAAAGTGGACAGTAACAACTTTGCTTTCCATTGATTGGTAGCCCCTTTCACAGCAAATTCAGAAACATTTAAAATACCCGTGTAGGTTTCCATTACGACTGAAAGGAGGTAACTTTTCAATATGGATGAATTCACTTGGCTCTTGGGTTCTTCTGCAAGGGGCAGGCAAACTGGTTTCAGAGTGACTATAGGAACCATCATTTGGTGTGTTATCATGCCGCCGTCCAGATGAGTTTGAACTCGTTGAAGTGGAATAAGAAGAAGTGTCATCACATGGGGGGTCTGTCATACCACCCGATGGATACTTGTTTGCTGATCCATAACATTCTTCCCCCAAGTCACCACTAACTGCCCTATTTCCCCCAGCTCCAGTACGCCCCATGAACTGTTTGATAATCAGCTGTTCCATTTTGACCAAAGCACATCTACACCATCCATTCTGCCATTCTTATTGCAGCATGTTATATTGCCATTGCAATTCTTGGCAGAATTCCTTTTCCTCATTCAATGTTTGTTCCATAGTTTGTAATCACAGAAGAACTTCCTCAATTCTATTCTACAGGCAGGTTTGTTGTTGTCTTGCGTTTTCTGCTTGCTGGTTGGCGTTGTTTATTTGGTTAACAAGGAAAGATTGTTCCCATGCCGATTCCTCATTGGCCTGTCAAAGGGTATCAATGTTGTCTTGCATGTCTGCATATTCACTTGTCTCACCAATAGGGAGAGGGGAGGCTCATTGGCGTTCCACCTGACTATAGACTTCAAGTCGTGTAACTCATTGAATGAGTTGGAGATACTCGGTAGACATTGACCTAAGAATAAGTGCACTATTGGATGTTCACTGGGTATCCCATTCAATATGGAGTTGATTTAATTCTGTCAATAGAGAGCTGAATTGGGCTGCCAATTGCAGTTCCATCAGGGTCATTCTTTCCTTGAGCTGAGCAATCATGGCTTCAAGAGCTTCCGCCCATTTGGCTAGCTCCATCATACAGCGCTCAGTATTATTTCCAAGGTTGTCACGTCCTGAATCCACTCCGCGGATAGGCCATGCTGTTACAGTAGTTCTCTTATTACTCGAGGTAATTTTGATTTAAACTGTGGTACTAGAAGGTCCAATCGATGGCGAATATCCCTGACACAATGATCCATCTGTGCCAGCACCACTTGTATTTCCAAGAACGAATGATCAAGGCAGTCCAGCAGGAGGCAAGTATCATGCTGTTGTGCTTGAGCAAACTGCAACATATCTTCAATTTCAATGTTATGGTGAGCCAGGACATGTAGTAGTGGCGAATTAAAGGTTGCACATAAGTGACTAAGTATTCCTCAATTCCGTGAGTACCAAGGTGGCGAGTTAACCCTATAGTAGTGGCATCCAAATAAGACATATACAGCGCATATTGATTTTCTTCATTTGCATTGGTTATCAAACAAACTCACAGCATTTTCCCCACTCTCATCCTCATATAGGTGATACCCATGCAACAACCATTCCATAATAATTCTTAGTTGTTGTGGAGTCACATTTGTGTAGCATCCATGTTGGTTAGTCATCAGCTCCAGGAAATTCTCAAATTGCACAGTAATCATAATTTCATCATCCCCTGGTTTGGTTACAGTAAACAATGTTGTTCCGAGTTAGGTGTCCCCTGATCTTCTTCAGCATGCCATGCTCAGAACCCAATCAGGTTAGGTTGGAATGAATGAGGATTTGTCATTGTATTTTCCCTGCTATAGTTGCTAAGTGGCCCCCTGTAGTGAGCACCACTGTTAATTTCTCAGTGTTTGGGTCCGCTGTCACCAAGTTGGATTTGCACAGGGTATAGCCACTGAGCAACCCAATTGAACAATATGAGGATCATCAATTCTTATAATAAAACTAAATAAAATATATATGGAAGCTATTTTTAGTACTAGTGGTGCCCAACCCAAAATGGGGAGCCACCACACATTTTTATTTGCAAATGGGCCAAACAAAGGGATTATCATAGATTAAAAAAATTCCTAATATAGCCCCTAGGTTATCAGCCTAGGAATCCATATCAGATGGCGAGGAGTCTTTGGGGAAAATTTTATCCAGCACCCGCTTTAGCTGGCGGACCATGGCAGACAGCATTGGGGTGGGAGCATCAGTGACATGGGGCATAGGGAGGTATAGTTGGGGGTTTTCTTTGTTAATGAGGCCAGTGGTATCCATTGCCTCAACATATTGAGCAATTTGATGCTCAGCAAAATTGATGAAAGCTGGCATACAAGTAAATGACTTGATGCACCATTGGGTTTGGGGATAACTGGGGTCAAAAAGAGAAGTTTTTGCTTCATCAATGCAAGCATGGCTTGCACCAAAAGCAAGCTCCTCAATTTCATACTTTGCATCTTCCTCAAAAAATAAGGAAAATTGGGGATAGGAATACCCTTAACAAGGGGCTCCATTGCCCCATGGAGTTGCTGGCAGAGGAGGGTGTTGGCTGGGGCATCTGCAGCTGCAACTGCCATATTAATAATATTTTTATAAATGGGAAACCTCTTTTTTGGACAAAAATGGCAGGAATGCAATTTAGGAGGGTCAACAAAGAACTCCTGCAAAGCAAAATTGGGTTTCATGTGGCACAGCCATCCATCCTCCATAATCCATTAGAGAGCCTTGAATGGATTGAATTCAGCCAGCACTGGGCTAGCCACAGGAATTGGGGCTGTGGCTGGAGCTGATTGGCCATGCGCTGTCAACCATGGCAGCTCAGCTGAAACTGAATTAGCTATCAACTCAGGATTCTGTAATCTGGTCAAATTTTCAAAAAATTTTAAATTTTTGTAAATTTTGATTGGCTGCTGCTTTTGAAGCAGCACCAGAATTTCCTGACATTGGGGGCAGGAGAATTGAGCCCCATTTGAAAAATTGGGGTGAGGCAGCCACTGGGGTGGTGCCCAAGCCCTGAGCGGGGGATGCAGCAGAAGTGGCAACTGTGGGGCACTTGCACTTCAGTGGTCAAGCTTGAAGCACAAGGGGAAAATGGTGCAGCCATCTCTGATGCGCGCCCAGAATGGGTGATCAGGGGTGGATCTGATCATGGTGTGGGGATAATTGTGAGGTGAGAGTTGCAATGGAATGGGCAGATCGTTGCAAAGGTATGAGGCCCTGCCAACCAATCTTTCCATATATTTGGAGCTATTGCCCCTTATTTCTTCCTTTTTTAGATGTTTCACAGACTGTTCTGCACTTCTTCTTCCTCATAAAGACTATCTTCTTTTAATCTTCCATCAGGCTCCTTATACCTTGATTCCCCAGCTGGATGCATCCTCAGCTTGGTATCTAT
>JAKSZP010015288.1:0-26838 GCA_022478985.1 Massospora cicadina | reverse complement strand
ATCTTCACTCATTTGAGCTAATTCTTGTATGTGCAAGCTCTGTCTCTTAGTGGTTATCCTTGAACCTGGATGTTCAGGGGCCTTTTTACTAGGCTCCGCTTCTGGGTTCTGGCCATTGTTGCTTCAGTTTATATTAACTGATTACCAAATTTGGTAAATTTCTTCCAAATTAATGTTTGAGCAATGGTGCTCCTATGATGCACCTCGCATCATGGCTTCAAGTCCCACTGGAAATTAAATGTTAAATTGATTTGATAATATTGCTATCAAGCCTCAGATGGCCATGTTGGGGGAATTTAGTTCACTTATTGGTTCAACACTGGTAAAATGTAGAATATTTTGGACCCCTCAAAGGTATAAAAGGGATCAATCTTCATAAGGAATTTTAGCGGCTATGTCACTTTAATTTAAAATCTCTCTTTAAATTTTGCAGGGAAAAAATTACTTTGCATAACATCATCATGAGCATGTTGAAATTTATTGCTCATGACGTCACTCCAGCTTGACTGAAATTTTCTTGATTCCCCTTTGCCTATATAAGGGCCTTGATCGCCCCCATCCATGGTGATCTGGTCGCCTGTACCTCCACCAGTTTGAGGGTTATTTATATATATTCCACTGGTCAGGTAATAACCTAGATACACCAGTTGCGGCCTCATCCACAACACTTCCCCTCTCAAGATAAGACCTGGTGAATGATTAAAGGTGCCGGGCATGCACTCTATAAGAAATAATGCTAGTATATTTGTCTTTGATGGAGCATTCCGCTCCTCTCTTGGTCAACACAGTAGTGGGCCTAGTCCAAATGGCCTATCTTTTCTCTTTTTGTGTTCCTCTCAGATGGTAGAACAGATCCTTACCTCCTGTACTAAACTCAGGTAACTTAGTAATTCTCTGGCGCTCTATTTGGCTTGTATGGAGGCTCGCTTAAGTGTTACTCGAAGCTTCTAACTGTATTTTTAATACCTTTTCAGCCAACTCCTGTCGGTAACTCCCATATGGCAGCTTTTTTTTGATCCACTGAGATGATTGGTGCCAGGAGGGTAGGCAGCGCTGCCTCTCCCCCATATAGGGCCTTGAAGGAAAACATTCCAATAATGCGGTGATGGCCTAACTGGTAATCCAACACTGCTGAGGGGAGAAACTGGTCCTACTTTGACTTATGATTAAGAGACATCTCTTTAAAGTTCCTCCTATTGTCCTGTTTACCCTCTCAAAACTTCCGTTGGAGGATAGATTGTAGGGGGTGGTGAACTTCTGTTTCACCTCTACCAAATCCATCAGTTTCTTCCACGTCCAAGTTAAAGTTTTTGATATTGTCCAACAAGAGAGTTTGAGGGCACCCGTGTCTTGAAATCACCTAGTTGTACAAAAAATGGGCAGTGGAATTTGCAGTATAAATCTTGACTGTGACACTTTAACACACTTAGTGAGGTGGCCAATCGCCACCAGGATGAGCTTGGAACTGCTGGATGCTGTTGGCAACGGTTTACCACGTCAATAGAGACATTGCTGAATGGTGCAGTGGGAGGAATGCATGTAAACTCAAACTTTTCCAGATGGCAAAAAACTGGTGCAAGGTACACAAAGCTCCAAGGCTTGGTGTACTTCATCAGACATGAACTCCCAGTAAAACCTCTCCTTGAGGTATGCCAACGTCTTCTGGAATTTTCCATGGCCCACATGCTTGTGAGCCTCCATCACTATCTCCATGCGATCACTGGGCCAGATGTATAATACCATTTGACTTAATCTTCTTTTGCAGATTTCCATAGACATGACATATGTCTTTGGAACATCTGCGCAGGATGCTCTTCACTTCTTCTGTCTCATCCTTCCTGGCCATTTCAGGTAGCTCAATTAAGTCTAGAGGCAACCTTTTTCAATTGCTTGCAGATGGAATACCAGTAATTTTGACAAACCATCTGCGTTAAGGTGTTTATCTCCTGCTTGATGTATAATTTCAAAATTATACCCTTAGAGGAGGACAGCCCAACGGGCAAGGCGTCCATCTGGATCCTTTATGTTTCTTAACTAGTGGATCAATGCATGATTCGTGACTACTTTGAAATGTACTCCATATATATAAGTCCTATAGTGCTTGACTGCTCTGATTACTGCAAGGATTTTGCATTAAGTAACTGTGTAATTATTTTCTGCCCTAATAAATACTTTGGAGTAATACTCATTAAGGTGACTAACCCCATCTTTATCCAGTAGTGCTAAGACTGCACAAGTCCCACATAACTGGAGTCAATGTACAAATAGAAGAGCTTATTGAAGTCCAGATATGCCAAGATTAGTGCTTCTACCAATCATGCCTTCAACTCCGCAAATGCCTGCTCCTGTTACAGGCTCCATTCAAACTTCATTCCTTTGGTAAGCAGGTAGGTAAGGGGCGCCTCTAAGTCCGCAAAATGGGGGATGAAATGCCTGTAGTACCCCACCATTCCTAGGAACACTTGAACGTCCCTCAAACTTGGGTGGCTCCATTGCCACAATCATATTTACTTTTCCATCATGAGACTTTATTCCAACTGGGCTAATCTCATGCTCCAGGAACTCTTATTGTCGCTTGAGGAAAGTACACTTGCTTCTCTTCAGTTTCAAGTTAAATGTGCGCAGCCATGTTTAGAGCTCCCAGAGGTGCTGCAAATGTTCTTGAAACATGCAATTGATTACTGTTATGTCATTGAGGCATATCAACACACATTAAATACTTAAAATTTCTACAGGTGAGATACATTGTTTGTTGGAAGGTTGCAGGGGCGTTACAGAGCCCCTGTGGTATCCTTGTGGGCTTGAACAAACCCTGGCTTCTGATTAAGAAGCATTTCTCCTGGTCCATAGGCGAGAGCTCCATTTGCCAGTAGCCGCTGTCTAAGTCCATGGCCAAAAAGTATTTTGATCCTACCAGGCAATTCAAAGCGTTTCCAATGTGTGGCAGCGGATACAGTCCTTCTTAGTAATCTTGTTTAAGAATTGGTAATCCATGATAGGCCTTCAGGTCCCATCCTTTTTGCATACCAGAAGCAAAGGAGATGCCCATGAGCCATTGCATGGACGGATTAGCCCGGCTTCAGCTAACTTGTTAAGGTATTGTGCAATGACTGTGTCCTCTGTCTTTGGATGGCAGTAAGGTTTGGAATTGAAGGGATTGCTGAATCTGTATCAATCTCATGGACCTCCCCTCTGCACAGGCCATAGTCGTTGGGAACAATGCTTAAATTGTCATTTAACTCGTTTAAAAATTTGTCCAATTCTTTTTGTTGCCCAAGGGTCACATCCCCAAACCTAAGCTCATCAAAACTTCCTACTGCATGTATGGAATTAATATCTTGAAAATTAGTCAGGCGGGCCAGCGCTATAACTTGTCCTTTTTTAGCTCGGATTGGTTAGGTAGTAATGTCCCCAAAACAGTGTTTAGCTCACCAAAGCAAGTGATAATGTAGAATTCCAGCAATACTCTGGGCTCTTGCTCCCAGATTCCTTTTTAATTTTGCGCTTCCGATATTGTTTCAGAAGGAAACTTAACACTAATTAACAAGGTAATTCTTTTTTGGTCCCCTGGTGAATTTCCATGGTTTAACTAGCCCTCAAGGGGAGTCCTTCTTTAGCACTCACAGTAGGCGGTAGTTGATTTACACCTTTCTTTGTCAAGGTTTAATGAATTGGATAGATTGATTGGTCTGTTTCAACCAAGCATGTACGCTGTTTTTGATGTTTGACGGCCTTGTCATTGAACACCAGGGAGAGTTTGGTAGCTCAGAATGCTAACCGTGCTTGTGGTCAAGTTGATCTTCACCCCAAATTACAGAAGAAACTGTGTCCCAATCAGGAAATTGTAGTAGTCATTGTCCAGTACCACTGTGGTTTCCGTCAGGACCATGCGACCAGATTGTAAAAGCAAAGAAGTATAAGCTCATAAGACGTAGGTAACGCCATGTCATGCAGTACGGTATTTCACATTGTAGCAATGGCAGGCATAAACTTGAGTTTATTTATGAGTTAGAAGATAATGTTCACTGGAGCCCCAGCGTCCATCACTGCCAGTACGTGCACCTTCTGAATAATTACTTCCATATTTGTTATGCTATTGCCATATGGGTTTCCTGTGATGATAACATCAGTGACTGATTCATTAGATTTTTATAAAGCAACGGCGCTTGTATTGGCCTTGGTAATGTCTTTGCCATTTGATGCCACATTCTTAAAGTAGACGCGACCAACTGCTCTTTCTTCAACTGAATTGATCACTTCGATAGCTTGTTTTCTTAAGACAAATAGGTATTGTTTAATACAAATTCATCAGCACCATAAACTCTCAATCTAGCCATTACAGCCATTGTGCTAGGTGCCCCTAACTCATGGTACTCACACTAGCCAAGTCTTCATCAAGTCATCCTCACCTTCAATGTAGAGGTCCACCCAATTTATGGTAATAGATGTGTCCTCTTTAGGGGTTTGCTTCTTGTTTTCAGCTGCAGCTAATGGACACAATCAAGCGAAGTGCCCAGATTGGTGAACTTACAGTACTCAAATTCTTGACGTTTTAAGAGTTCAGGCGGTTTGTTGCTCTTCTCCTTAGGATTTTTAATCTTATCATTGGTGACGTAAATGGCATTATTGACTTATCAAGGGGGTGGTGTAGGTGTCATGCCCTTAGATTCAAATTGTACGACTCTTGTACATCAAATAGCGCTACTTAAGCACTTTAAGGGACATTGCACCTTAACCGCCAAAGTCATGTGCATCTTTAAATTAGGATCATCTCCATGGAACTTAATAAAATGATCTTGTTGGTAGGCAGATCCATTGTTCCTGTGGTCAACAACTTCTGGTCCTTAAGGTAGAAACAAGAAGTGTAATCCACAACTGACTCATTTTGCCCATCTTCATTAACAGGAACTCTTGTTTCATATTCTGGATATCTTGTTCACTACTGAACTTGGAGAGTAATATGCTCTTGACTTCAGTCCATGATAATCCGGGTCTCAAGTTCACGCTGAGGATCTTCTGAGCCTCGCAGCTCATGCACCCTTATATGTGGCGAGCCTTATGGTGATCACTAGCGCAAACCATGCTATTTTCATACATATGGAGAGAACCTGTGATTGTCTTCTATCCAGGTGTATACATGGTCTTAAAATATAGTTTGAAGTTGGCATCCTCCTCAACAGGATCGTCATGCATCATAGTTGGCTGAGTACAAGTTCTAACTGGTTGTGGTGCATTCCTTAAATTAGTCCATACAGGTGCCTCCATTTGAGTTATAGGTCACGTTGAGGTAGAAAATTTTTCAGTATGAATCAGTGCTTTCAGGTCTTCTATACTCTTGTCTATCGAAAACAGCATGTTTTGCTGCTCCAAGCGCTCTCATACTCATTCAGAGCAGTGATGGTTTTGTCATTCTCTTTTTTAAGGAATACAAGTCTCCCTCGATGTTCTTAATTGTGAGTTCCATTTTGATAATTGGTGAGGGTCCTCTCACTATGGGTAGTGTTGCAATTCTAGCTCTTCTATTGGTCTCCATGACACACTCAAGGTTGCTACACAATTATGCAATTCAAATTCCAGGGTATAAAATCTAATACAGATGGTATCATCCTCCATTACCAGGAGTTCAGAGGAATCTTCTCCACCCTCTCCATGATATACCTCTATATTCACACCATTTTCAACTTGCTCATAAGAGCTATCATAATCATTGCTAGGGCCTGATGGTACCACCCCTGTAGTGAGCATCAAAGTCAGCGTACTGACCTCAGATCGCTCAACTTTAGAGGCTGACTTGCTTCTCAGGGGGTATGTCATAATCGTAGGGGTGTTATCACGTATTCCTTAATATTTTTGGCCAGGGGACCCAAAGTTTCAGGGTGCTGGATTACCTGTTTTTGCTTCTCTTGGTCGAGAAGTCTTTTTCCAGATACTTTGTCTGGATAGGCAATTACAAATAGATATATACCTATTTTAACTTAAAATAGGCGAAAAGAAAGTAAAGCATAAAGTTTATTAGCTTAATACCAGCTATATAAGGGTAATCAGGGAGGTGTTTCAGAGAAAATATAAGCATAGGCCTAGATCTAAATAAACAAATTAGAGATTTGGTGGCAGCTCAATAATTTTTGTTGAATTGCTTGTGCTCATCTCATGGCTCAGGCTTGAACCCTGAGGTTGGATAGCTCTGAGGAAGCATGATTTGACTGTGTCATTTGGGGTTTATCCAACTTTGATAAATGTCAGCTTTCATTGGGGATTATTCGTGACAGAAGTTAGGACTTTTTTATCAAACCAGGATTGATCTCTGACTTTAATAATTGTCAACTTTCATCGTGAATTGTCCCTGACAGAATTTTGGGCTTTTTGGTCAGATTAGGATTGATTCCTGTGATACAACGCATCAGAATCTGCCATTTAGGTAGGAATCCCAAAAATACCCCCCTCTGAATCTTGACGCAGGGGGAAAACGGATGGAGGAAGTGACTATGGAAGCGGTTTACTACTTTACTTTGATTGAGTGTTCATTAACCCGCTTCTAAATGACCTTTTAATGCCCTGACCAGTTGGTTCCCAATTTATTGTAGTGACCTCCATGATGATGATGGTAGAAAAGAACTAGGTCACCCAGTTGGAAGGTGTGCAGGGGTCATGCTTATCATTAAATTGGTTAGTTTCTCTACTGGTAGTAGCCAATAAGTTCTCAGAAGCTAGAGCCTGGATTCAGATGATTTCATTGGCAATTCTTCACATAGTAACTTCAGGGGCGTCAGGGGATTCTTGATCTAACATGGCCTGCGCTCTAAAGGGCAACTGGGGATTTCGTCCATACAAAGCCTGGAAGGGAGACATCTTAATGATTCAGTGATAGCTTATTTGATAGGCCAGAATTGTACTAGGCAGATATTGGGTTAGTGAAAAGGGTCAGTCGTAGCCATTTTCTGAAGAGTGGCCATTAGGGTCCCATTCGCCTGCTCCACCGTTCAATTGGTGGCAGGATGATAGGGAATGGAAAATATTTTGGTGGTTCCCATCAGCTTGGCTAATTTATTCACCATTGATGATCAGAAATTCTGCCCATTATTGGATAGTATTATGTGAGGGCACCCATTCTGGGTGATACTAAAATTATATAAGAAGGTGGTGGTAGCTTTTGCTGAAGCGGAAGGTAGAAATACAGCTTCAATCCACTTAGTTAAATGATCCAAGGCCAGGAGGAGGAACTGGTGATTTTTAGAGGCTCGAAGGAGAGGTCCCACAACATCAATGCTAACAGTATGGAAGGGTTCACAGGGTGGAACCACTGGATGTTGTGACTGGGGATTAGGTCCAGCTTGACTTTGGCATACCAGGCGGGACTCCAATACATCTTAGATTATAACAATCATTTCTTCCCAGTAACATTGAGTCTTGAACCATTAAAAGTTTTCTGAACTCCTTTGTGGCCAAATTGCCAATGTCCCTCCAATAAGATGTCAGTTCGCTCTGAAGGTCATACATATGGCTCTCATTTTTGGGACACAAGTTTGCACAGTTGGCCATTTTTGACTTGAAGACCCGCCGATTTTTTGCTAATCTCTTTTGAAAGGTCAGGGATTTGTCTTTCCATAAGTGCGGTTAAGTTAGGAGGTTGTAAAGTCAATCATACTTAGGGCAGTTAAAGTTAATATGGGCAGCCAGGATAGGCAACCTGCATTTTGGTGTATGAGCCCTGGTCGATGGATGATGTAAAAGTTGTAGTTTTGAAGTTTTAACGCCCATCGGGCTAGCCTCCCATTGGAGTCCTACATTTTCTGTAGCCATTTCAGGGAAGCATGGTCAGTAATTAAAGTGAAATTTTTTCCATACAGATATGGTCAGAAATGCTTAATAGCCAATAATACCACCAAGCATTTGCGTTCTGTAAACTATGGTTATGTTCAGCTCTGGTTTGAGGTTTGCTATAGTAGGCAATAGGATGGTCTACCAAGTTTTTGACATGCTGTGATAGGATGGCTCCAATGGCTATATCACTAGCATCAGTAAAAAGGAGAAAGGGTTTATCAAAGTTGGGATTTACAAGTACTGGAGAGTGGGAGAGAGATACGTGTAATAGGTCAAAGCCCTGCTGTTGCTCTTCTTTCCACTGGAAGGGTATCCTTTTCTTCAATAAATATACAAGAGGTTCAGAGGTATCAGAAAAATGGGGGATAAATTGGCAATAATAGACCACCATTCATAGGAAAAATTGTACATCTAGTAGGGATTTAGGGGGGCATCCTAGCAATAGCTAAGACCTTATCATCTATTGGGGATATTCTGGCTTTACTGAACCTATAGCCTAAAAAATCCATCTCACTCTAGAAGAAAGAGCATTTTGATGGCTTTAATTTTAACGATGATTGCCATAACCACTGAAAGACTTACCTGAGGTAATCTAGATGTTCAGTAGAATCTTGAAAAAAACGGTAATATCATCAAGATAACTAGTACAGAGGAGCATTTTAAATAGCCTAGTAGCCCGTCCATAGCATGTTGGAAGGTAATAAGGGCGTTACATAACCCTTAAGGCATTTGAGTGGGCTTTAATAGTCCTTCACTTGTGATGAGAGCGCATTTTGTACGATCTTCTGGTTACAGATCTACTTGCCAGTATCCACTGGCAAGATCCATAGCTGAGAGATAGTGGGACCTTGACATTAATTATAAAGAGTCATTTATATGTGGAAGGGGGTAACTAACTTTGAAAGTGATAGAATTGAGGTGGTGATAACCTAAAACAACCCAGTGACCACCATCCTTTTTCTAAATTAATATGAGTGGGTGTTGAGATTTTTACCCATATTCCCAGCCTGCTAGATTACCTGATGTCACTAGGGGAAAATTCCCTAAAGCGAAGTGAATCAGAAATTGGTTGTCCCAAATTTTGGAGGAACTACAATTGGGGGATTTTGGGATATTCGCCTGGTCATATCCATCAGGGATCAATCTGGATGAATACCTAATATCTCATCGGGCGGAGCGGCCAACAAAATATGGGCATCTGATTGTGATTAACTATCAGGTGCACCAATTGGGATTGGTCAGATCTCATCACCAACTTATTAGGAATGAGTAGTGAGTTGCAAGGTGAGTGATGCCACCTGCAATTAGCAAATTGATTGGTTTTGTGAAGTGACCTGTCATAATGGGTAAAAAGTCCCATTACCTAAGCAGGTTGCTAGCCAATTATGGTTGGTTCACTTAGATTGAGAGGAAAACGTTAGGGACACGTTTCTGACTCTTTCCGTTTGAGGTCTCAAGGATGTCCAATGACAGAATCCTAGTCAGGATGGGAAAGACCATCGCTGCTGAGACAAGGAAGGGTGATTCAATGGCAACAGCTGCCATTTCATTGAAGAGGTGTTAACTGAGGGTTAGATGGCTGAATACCCTATAAATTCCCTAGGATTCACTATAATAAAAAAAGGAAGCAAGTATTACTATAAAAACATTATTATTTTTATTGTAGATTCAGTTATAGTTAGATTATCAGCATCTAGTGTGAAGTTCCATCTCAAGGATATCATTGCAGAAGGCAATAATTGGTAGACTCTCAGAGAGAAGAGTAGAGATCTGAGCAGGGATCTAGAGACAAAGGGAACCATGACAAAGGGATTGCTGCTGACTGTGTGTTGGGCTGAAAGAAACTATTATCAGGAGCTCTTGACAAAGATCAGGTGGACAATATTGCAGGGAACGAATCCCTACAAGTACGACTATCAAGTATTTAATCAGAAATACTGGCCAAAGTGTTGGGCCTGATAATACTTCTAACTCAACTATGGATAAGAATCTCCATACTATTATTGGATAATATATTCTTTACATCGTGAGGTGCACGAGAAAATTGAACCTGTGCAGTAAAAAGATCAATAGGGTTGTTTTCCAATAAGAACAAACTAGTAAATTTTTACAGTGGGGAAGCCCATGGACTTTTGGAAAGCACAAGTTTCCCAGCCTCCAACAGTTGCTGTAACTCTAATGCCACTTGAGCTTCCTCCACTTTGAATTTTCAATATGGTCAGGATTTAAATGGAGGGTGATCCTCAGTTTTAATTTGATGAAATGCCCCAGACATTTTCCCATAGTCACTTGGTCCTGAGGAAAAATATTGTCATACTCCTTGAGGAGGTCTTTAACATCCTGGCGTTCATTTGGGGTAAGATTATCCCCAATTCTACTTCAATCAAAGCTATGGTGGGTGGGTGATCAAATCCTAAATCCAGTAATGAGCCAAAACAATTTACATCAGTAATACTCTTAATGGGACATAGTTTAACATAAGTAATATGGCATGCTGAGGGACCTGGAGAGATTTAGTGGTTAAATTCCCTAAATAGAATAGAGTTAGATTTCTCATAGGCAGGATCCAAAAGCCCTTAGGAAGGTCAACGCTTCCTTGATGGAAGGGTTTGGGTGTCCACTAATCTCCAAAACTTGATTAGGAGGGATGTAAATCATGAACCCCGTATATACATTCACTTGTGAGCCAGAGGTTATTGTAATAGAATGAGAGTATACAGAGGGATCCCCACTTCAGCATCCACAGCCTCTGAGGGGTAACTTAGTTTTTTACCCTAAGACTTGGTACTTATTTTTGCAAATAGAGGATGGGTATCTGAGGAAGCATGTCCAATTTTTTAGGAGCTCCTTTATATTTGATGGGGAGTTCCAATATTAACGGAATCTGATACCCTAGTAGGGATAGGTATTTTCCCTTGTAGTTGATGATGCAGTAAACTCCTGCATCAGTTGGACCCTAATAAGCAACTCATAGTTATTATTTTCTAGTGCACCGGTGGGGCAGTAATTAATAACTTACCAAAATGAAGGGGTAAAGCAGAATAGGCTCCTATCGCCTTAGTAGACTGACTACCTGCTGTTGGAATTTGACCCATTTTCAGAAGGCAGGCTTTCAGAGTTTGCTTTGTAGGCCAACATATAGGATGAATTCATTAAATTAAAAATAGGATAGAAGTTAAAAAGTTCTTAATTTGAAATATAAATTAGTACTATATATAGTACTAGGGAAGTATCTTAGATCAAGGATAATTAAATATCAAGGGTAATTAATTAAAGATAGGATAGATCAGGATAGGTGAATGCTCAGCATCATTTGCTGACAGCATGAGTAATAATACTTTATTAAATAATACACTGGGGTCTGGCATAGTGGGATGGGATGAGAAAATCGTTGGGCGTGATCCTCAATACACCATCAGGTGCAATCTCCAATGAATTCATGTCAACAGGGGGTTCTATCTCAACCATGAATCAACGGCCAATCCTGAATGGACAATTGGGAACAAACCCTGACAATTATAAGCCGTCAGAGGGGACTAGATTAGCACAGAGCCAATTGCTGAACCAATATAAACTATCAGGGACCAACCCCAATGGGGGTGAAACTATATTGGGGACCAAATCTGAGGGATCGGATACTCAAGAAAATTTGGCAAAAAAACTAAAAGTACTACCAGAAGGGGATGAAACACCAACAGTGGTCAAGTCAGTGGCTAGGGCCCCAGTAAAGAACCCTGATTCAGTCAGACATGTTGGTGCACAAGGCATGTCCACCTGCAAGGTCAAACAACGGGAGGCCTTACAGTTCCCATACTCTACGGCAACCCAGTGGGTCTCCAAAGGTATCAAACCAGCTGTCATGGCTATGTGGCAAGACCACAATTTTTCCATCGTAGTGATCAAATACTGGCTCAACACCTAAATCTTGATTGACATGGTGGTACTATTCAAAGCATCACAAGTTAAGACTGAAGACGCTCTGGAATGGATGAAAATCCCTGTGGAGAACAAGGTGATCGAGGCTGCAATCTGCAAAGATCTAAAACTGGCGGATGCAAAGGCCTGGATGGAGGCCAGCATCAACCTTTTAAACGCCATGGAGTATAACAAGGCAGGCATTACAGAAAAATATGCCCAAGCTGTTGGGAGTTTGGTCCTCAACCCAACAGATTTAGCCAATTTTATGAAACAATTCCTGAACGCCTCTACTGCCCTCAAATGGGCCAGACACACCATTACAGTGGACATGGCACTGGAATGGTATAATACTATGTTCTCCTCAGAGGAGGCACTACCGTGGATCACAGCTGGGTTCAAGGCCACCAAGGCCTTACACTGGTCATACACCAGAATTCCACCAGCCACTGCATCTGATCTGATGAAATTGGACTGGACAGAGGAAAAAGTGGTGGAATGGGGACCCTTCCAGGATTGGTCACCGGAAGAGGCCATCAACTGGTCCACCAATGGATTCACACTGATGGAGATGAAATACTGGTTCTGAGCAGGGGCCAGTATGGACCTAGTGCACAAATGGGCGGAGCTGGGGGTGACTAAACTGATTCATGAAACCCTTAGAGGCTGACCATTCCTGATCAAAAAGTGGAAAATCTGGTGCAATGCCACAACAATCGCCAAAGCTGCAGACTGGGATGCAGCGGGGTTCACCCCTGAATCAGCCCAACTGTGGATGGAACATGAGATTTCACTACAGGCGGCAATGGTGATGAAAGGGGTCACAACCACAGACTTGGGCTGAGAATGGCTCAAAGTAGGGATCCACATTAAAACTATCCAGGATTGGAAGCAATCCTTCCCAGAACTGATGCTAGTGGCCCCATACGCCGCCAAAGTTTTTACCCCCTCCAAAGCATTCTAATGGAGTGAAGCGGGTGTTCCAGCAGCCATGGCATGAGTATTTACAGATGGGGATGGAATAGTGTCAAAGTAAGGGACTGGTGTCAGACATTCACTTTCTTGACCCAGGAGAAAGAATGTTGGAGGTATGAGTGCTTCTGAATCTGCTACCATGATTGGCCCATCACTGGCCCAAACTTTGAATAATATTGTAGTTATTAATGATATGAGTACAAAAGGCGAAAAAACCCTAGTGGTTTCTCGGTGGAATCCCAACTATTGGAGAAATAAGGATTATAATCCAAATTGGCCAAAAAAGGTAAAAACTAATAATAGGATTACTCCAACTTCTCAGCCAAATCTGAGGTGTTCAGTATCGCACGGATCAGAACCTCCTTGAGGTGAAAAGATTTTACTCATCAATGATTGGGTGCAAATGAACAAATCATTTCCACTCAGATCTGAACCCTCTTGAGGTGTGACAAATCTACTCAATGATGATAGGGTAAGGATTAACCAATCATTACTGCATGAGTCAGCCCACTGCTGAGGTGAAAAGATTTCACTTGAAGGTGATTGGATACAATACATAAAATCGTTACTGCATGGGTCATTTTTGCCTTTGAAAATTTTTATCCTTGATCTGATAGGACAAAAACCTATATTCCCTAATTTGGAAAACTGAGCTTTGTATTCTTTTGCCTCAAATACCTCTGGTTTCAAAAGTCAAACTAGTTTAAATAGGGAAAACTAGTATCAAGAAAGGGGCCTTTTTTGGTTTTGCCGCGCTCATAATAATAAAAAATATAAAAACTTTAAAAAAGCATCATTTTATACTTTTATTAAAAAGCAAGTTTCTCACTCTGAGAAATTATTTGTGGCCTCCATTAGTGGATCCCACAACTGGTGCCAGTGTAGCTCAATTATGCTGGAGGTCCTTCAAAAATACCTCCACCTAACATAAAGCCTGGAAGCCACCCTCAGGTGGTACTGACTGAGGTTCTCGCCATCAGATGCCCTAGAGTGGCAGAGCCTCAAAATCAGAGCGCAAATGGCTAAAAGTATCAGTCACCAAGGTATCAGCATTCATCAGATCGAAGTGTTCCTCAACTGGGGGGTTCATCTTTGACAAATTGGTAAGCTGGATTTTGAAGGGAAAGACCCCCGCTGAAGTACCCAAACCAAGCGCGAAAACCAAATCCTACAGCGCCACAGCAGCGCATACCAAAGACAACACCTGGAATGGAGCAGGGAGCCACATTGAGTACATCTGTCAGTTGATCAGTGGGGGCTTTACAGACCGTCAGGAACCAAAATTGTACCTAAAGGATGCTATCCGAATCCACCTGAAGCTAGTGGAGAAGGAGGAATGGTCTGACCTGATAATGTCGATTTATCAAGAACTCAACGAAGTCCTAGCCAGAGGGGACTTTGATCACCACTGGGTACCCAAATGAGGCTATATAGATATAGCAATCCCAGGCAAATTGGACCACAAGAAACTCCTCAAAATTGGCATCAAATACAAGGGGATTTATCTGTGAACAGAACTGACCAGATATACCAACCAAACCACAAGGTGGGTAACCTTCCAGAATCTCCCCACTGATTTCAAATAGGAGTGGGTGCACAAAGCAATCTGGACCAGATTGTTATACTATGGGGAAGTATGAGAATTTTGGCAAGCCAGTGGTGATTACATCTCAAAGTGCCTCCGCCCTTGGACAGTGGAGCGCTGTACAAACTGGCACCCTGGATAAAACCAAACAAAATTGCTCTACCCTGATTCATCCGCTTGCCCAGCCTCAATAGGGTAGTATACATTAAACAGAAGGATGCCAAACAAGTGTGCCAGTTCTGTTACCAGACTGGCCACACAATGGCTCAATGCCACCATAATAAAGGTAAAACTACACGGGAATATGAATACAACCCCGTCAGGGGGATCGCAAGGTTGGTACCAAGACTTTCCTCCGCCCAAAAACCAGAGAATGGATCCCACGCAGCCTAATGGAGGTAGCGGATATGAAACGCCAACAACAAGAATTGGACCTGGCACATAGAGAAGCTTGGGAATGAGAAGCGGCAAAGTGACCCAAAGTGGATGATGAACCATCTATAAATCTGAACCCCAAATCTTATGCAATGGATGAGGGAACTGACCCCGGACCAACAGAGAGATATCCAACCCAAGTGGAATGGACGGTCCTCAAAGAAGAAATATGGCAGAAGGCGAACCAAAAGAAGTCTCCCAAGCAAGGACGGACGCAGGAAGCCATCAGATCAAAATCAAAGCCTGACAAATCAAAGTGAATACTAAACCAAATATGAAGTAATTGGAAAATAAACCTGAGGTGACTGGCAAAAAATCAGCAGGAGTGAGAAAATCAACAAAGTTGGCTGGACAATTACTGACTAAAAAATTGAGTTCTGCCATTAAATTGAATGAAGGGGTGCAAATCTGACTGACAGATGAGGGGGAATATGCCGCTCTGCCAGCAGGGGACAAGGGGTACCTGGACCCAATCATAAAACCATCCCCATTATCCATTGTCATGAAGATGGAGATGGTGACCAAATTACCAGTACACAGGATGACTGGGAATATAATTCCAGTCCCAACCAACTGACCCTGAAAACCAAATAATGCACCCTGCCAACCATTGACATCACCATCATCAACCAACCAGACCTCAGTACATGACTCGATCCACAACCCAGACAATGCTAAACCTCATACCCGTGGGTCAGGCAGCCAGAAATGAGGATAGCAACCAAAAATGCTTGGGGGATGGCGAGCATACAAATGAGGAGGAGGAAGATGCACCATTTAAAAACTAATAATAATATTGACCTAATTTTTATTTCAGAAACACAAGCTGGTAACCAAAAGGAAATGGTGCTGAGCTCAAACTGTGACGCAAAAAACCACCTGTGGTCCCACCAAATAGGCTACCAAGCCCTATGGATGGACCACGTGGCAATAGTCGCAATGGACAAGAAAATAGACCTGGAATTTGTGGAAGAAACTCACGCTGGTAGGATCTTGATAGCGACGGCTACAAACAGAGAAACTGGCAGGAGCATATGAGCGGTAGCAGTCTATGCCCCACCAAAGCACCATGAAAACTGCATTTTTTGGGAATTCTTAGTGGAAGTGCCATCTGAAGCGATGACTGTAATAGCAGGTGACCTGAACTATTGAATGAGTTTGCTGGGATACGTTCTCAACAAGAGAACGTCCCAACAGTAAGGCCAACGAGATGCTCAATTACCTAGTCAAATTGGGGATTTGCCTAATGATTGACAAATAGGACAATGACCCATCCAACTTAATGCGGTGGTCATATGACGCCGCTGGAACCCTACTGTCAGGATCACGTTTAGACTACATCCTAGTGTCATTAGATCTCAAGCCGATGACATCCAACAGCGAGGTTAGCATAAATGCCAAAAGTGACCACATGGTCATCCACATGGATATCGACCTTGATGAACATCCAAGGAACTGTGAGTGGCAACTGGCACTAGCCACGCTGAGGGATGGGGAATGGCGCTGAAAGACTGATGCTGGACTGGATCGGCTAGTAGCATATCTGGACAACTTCCTGGAGTTGGACCCTCTAGTTTGATGGACTTGGATCAAAATGAAGATGAAGCATGATAGTATGAAGTTTGAAAAAACGACCTCCTACAAGCGAATAGCTCCGTGAAGCAACTGAAGTCTAAATTAGAAAGCCTGAGGCTCACCCACCAGGACAACGAGGATTGGTGGAGTGAGTACAGAACAACACACAAAAGTATTGGGCCATAATGATGAAGCAAGACTCAGAGAGACAGACCAATGCGACTTACCAATATCAGAGCCTATCAGGGACAATGACCAAAGAGGGCCTGAAACACCTCAAGGAAATTTGAACCAAGGCTAGGGTATGGGGAGTGGAGATAGTGGAAGGGGAAGTATCAACAGACCCCAAAACAATCAAGCGTGAGGTCAAGCTTTTTTATGGTGATCTTTTCCTACAAAAAGAAATGAGCAAATCGGTGATAAAAACCCTTATTGACCTGGCCAAGCCAGCACTAGGGGGCTGTATGCTGGAAGATGTTGCCAAGCTAACTGCCAAAATCTTTATCAATGAAGTTAAGAGGGCGCTAAAGGAGTTGCCAAGAATGAAAGCACCAGGCTACAACAATATGTGTGCAGAAATATACATCATATTCTGAGACTTCATTGCTCTGAAGATTAAAGCCCTCTTTAAACACTGTTTGAAAAATGGCCAGCAAATTCCAGGAGGCCAAGAGACCCAAATTGTACTTCTGTACAAAAAGGGCCTTAGACGCCAACTTCAGAACTGGCGCCTGATTGCGCTATCAAACACAGATTATAAATTGCTCACACGCATACTATCTAATTGTCTGATGGCAACAGCACCGCACACACTCCATAGTGCCAAGAACAGCTTCATCAAAGGCTGTAGTATATGGGACAGCATTGGTTCAGTCCAGAGCATACTTTAGGATGCGAGGGGCATTGAACAGGGGTATCTTATGTTCCTCGACATGGAAAAGGCATATGACTGAGTAGCATGGTCATTCCTCCACGAGGCACTAAAGGCAGTTGGTATCCCTGAAACGTTTTGGACATGGATAACGACGCTATACTCAGGTCTGGTAATGAAGGTAATTGTCGCAGATGGTGTAACCAACAAAATCCCTGTCAGGCAAGGTCTCTGACAAGGCGACCCTATGTCACCAATACTCTTCAACTTTGCAGCCAACATTCTACTGTTGGCAGCAGATGCGAAGCTCCAGGGTTTAGTCCACCCTAACCAAATGCCACTGAAGATGCTAGCATTCACTGATGATATGGTGGTAGGCATAAGCTCACCAACTGACCTCCAGGGCGCCGAGGAACTATTAAGCCTCTATCAGCTAGCATCAAATGCAAAAATCAACTTGGCAAAAACCTCAGTGATGAGGGTTGGTAACCCAAGCTTCAGCCCGCCAACTGACACAACGCCAATCATGCACTCCCAGACAGTCTGACACCTAGGGATACTCTTCAACAATAAGGGACTAGCGGTACTGGAGACCAAACAGGAAGTATTGTCAAGTTTATCAATCTGAACGGCATGCTGGAAGAGCGCCAGACTATGCCTCAAGGAGAAAGCGCAGGACATCTCTTTCTGCTAAGCATCACTTTTCGAAAATCAATTCAGCCTGAAATTTAGCTCCACTTAAGAGATTTACGAAAACTATTAGCAAATATGGCGGGAAACCCCGCAAAAGAACCCGCAGGCTATGCTAAACGAGCCAGCACCACCCCCAAACAAAGCAACCCTCGGTTACCCACCTCAGGGTCAACCAGAATCACCCGCTCTCAAGCAGCAGCCATGAAAGCAGGCACCACCCCCAACCTGGAGCTACTCCAACTAGCGCCAGTTCACCTGATCGCACTTCTGCAACCTGCACGCCTAACAGCTCTGTGTGCGCTGCCTCCCACCAACCCGCTGGGCCCCCTCCAACCAAGGAGGCCATCACTCACACTGTTTTAATGGCGTCTGCTCAGTCGAATGCAACTCAGCCCATCCAGGCATTCACCTCCCCCATTGTGTCAGCTAATTCAGCCCCATCTATTATTGCTGACGCCGTGTTTCTGGATCCTTCCATGAGGGGCGATACCCAGCTACCTGGTCCCCAAATCCTCAGATGTAAGGTTGGATTAGCCGCTCATTCTGGTTCACTAAGCACCAAGTTAGGACAATCTACTCTTCCCAATGAGGATTCAAATGGTTTGGATTTTGGAACTTCACACCAGTTCCAATCTCACCCGTCCCATTTAAACCCCGTAATTGGCACTTCTCAAGTCGGCACTTTATCGCAATATGCTGAAAACAACCAATTCACCAATCAGCCAATGAGTTTTGCACATGAAATCACAGCAAATACTTGGGCTGAATTTACCCAAATAGATTGGGATGTTGATGAAACATGGCCCTCCTCCCAATTGGCTGGAGTTAATTCCAATCTGGATGGGCCTCCCCAATTTAGCGAGGCCCAACAATCACCTGGCCCCCAAACCCTTGAATGTAAGGTTGGATTAGCCGCACATTCTGGTTCACTAAGCACCAAATTGGGACAATCTACTCTTCCCAATGAGGATTCAAATGTTTCAGATTTTGGAACTTCACACCAGTTCCAATCTCACCCATCCCATTTAAACCCCGTAATTGGCACTATTCAAGTCAGCACTTTATCTTAATATGCTGAAAACGACCAATTCACCAATCAGCCTATGAGTTTTGCCCACGAAATTACAGCAAATACTCGGGCTGAATTTACCCAAATAGATTGGGATGGTGATGAAACATCTCCCTCCTCCCAACTGGCTGGAGTTAATTCCAATCTGGATGGGCCTCCCCAATTTAGCGAGGCCCAAAAACCGCCCCTCAATTTAATATAACGCCAGCAACTGCTGTAACATTCCAGCAACAAGGGAACTCTGCAAACTTGTCCAAACCACCAGCTCACACTCAACCCGCAATTGCAGCCCAAAGCAAACACAAACGTACCAAAGAAGCCACTGGGGCGTGGCAAAAACCTCTGGCACCAACGCTACCCAAAGCTGATCCCCATGAAGTGGCATTTATTGCTGATGTTAAGAAGAAATGGGCCGAAACTAGAGCGCAAAAAGCTCTACCTCGCTAAACCCTCTCCCACGCAATTCGCCTTTATTATGGGCATAACCCTGTTGAATTCTAAACAGAGGATTACTTCTCATACTTTGCAGCGATTGCGGAGACATTCCCAATTAACACCACCATCCATGAATCAGTGGAGGGCCACTACATCGATGTGGGCTTCACTGAAGCTGCCCTTGCTGACCATGCTGCCACCCTCCAGGTCATTATTCCACGCGGATCTCTTCGCATCTCCCGCACACGCTCTCACCTGGAGAAAATTTCATGGGTTACTTTTTCCAACCTACCAACGACTGTTGATCCTGAGTCTCTTAAACTGGCACTCCATCGTGGTTTAATGGAGTTTGGGTCTGTTCTTTCAGTGGACTTTAGCGTCCCCTCTTACTATGCTCCCACTCAAAGAGCTCGCACTGCTAGGGCGTCATTCATCCCCTCCCCACTGTTTCCCGCAACATTGAGGTTATTCCTCGTGTGGCGGTAGTTGGGGCATGCCCTGAGATCTTTTTTGTCGACCCTGATCAGGCGCGCGCCCCCGGTGTTCATGGTGTAACGCCCTTGGACACCTGTATAGTGGCTGCACAGCTCGAAAACAAGCCCTCTTAGCCACCACCCAGGGGCCTAAACCAGGCCAAAAACGATCCCACGTGGCTGCAGCAGCAATTCCACAACCCACACAATGGGTTCCCGTTCAAGACCTGTCCCCTGAGGCCTTACGCCTAGCAGTTGAAACAGCTAACCCCACTATTGGTATGGGATACCTTCACGCTCATGCCCCCCTTCCAATGGGCACTCCCTCCAATCTCCCAGAGTCAACTCCCTCTCTCACCAAGCGCAAGGCATCTCCCACAGGGTGCCCCTCGTCAGCCACCCCCACTCAGGGCTCCGCGGCACCCCTACCAACCTCCACCAGCGATTTATCGCATCAACCCTCAGCTCCCAATGGAGCTATGCCCACCAGCATGGACTGGCAACCCGCGGCCTGCGGTAGAAGTGCCACCTCAAAGAGTCCTACCCCAACCCCACAGTCCATTTCACGTGGATCCTTTTCAGTGTTGAAGGAAGTGAATATGGACTCAGACTCATCAAATGGGGACACCGCGGAGGTCACCATTGAGCACCCTCAGGTCCTTCCCCTGCAACGGAGCGGGGGCAGCATCTTAGGCTGGCTTACTGGGTCCTCCGCCCCCCCACCCTCTCCTTCCCCTCAGAACCCTCGACGCTCCTCACGGATTGCAGCTAATAGTCAAGCTAAAGGACTCAAAACTAGCCGCCTCACAGCAGCAGGTTTAAGCGCTGGCAACCCCCAGGACATGGAGGGGAACAGCTATGAGTCCCCATGGCAGCACCCTGGCCCTGCAATCCATCAAAGCAAATGGGTTGCAGGACTTTAAGTGGAGAGCCCGCCTCCTCCAAAACTTCAGGTCAGCAAAAATTGACATCGCTGCTGTCCAGGAGCCCCATATCCTCCCCCACGAACAATCTGCATGGAATGAACAGTTTGGAGGCAACTCCTTCTGGACAAACCATGCCGCCCTTATTGTTTTGAATCCCCGGGTTAAAACCCATTTTTTTCACAATATCTAGGTGGCCGCCTCATACTGGCCAAACTCACCACTCCTGACTTCTCCTTCTTCGCTGCAAGCATCTACCTGCCTAATGCAGGTCAGGAGCAAAATCGGCTCTTGGAAGAGCTCCTCCAACTCAATCTCCCAAGGAATACAGTCCTCTTAGGAGATTTCAACACAACCATAAGTCGCGTCCGTGACTCTTACCCCCTGCAGCAAAGGAACGCCCTGGATCAAGTCGCCTCCAGGATTTCCTTCTCCTGAGCGGCTTTATAGATGCGCTTCCACCCTCCGCGTCTGGCCTAGGTTGCATGACTAGGATCCAGTATGATGGAGGAGCTTTCCAGTCAGCGTCACGCATAGATATGGCACTGATTGGCCCCCTGATAATTGGCCGCGTCTCCTCTCCCATCTCTCGTGACAACCATCTGAGTGATCACAGGTCACTCACCGTTGTCCTCACCACCACACTTAGACCGTCGCGTAGGTTCTGGCCTAGGGTTGCCCCAGCTCTTCTCAACAACCCCTTCACTAAGGAGAAGCTGTCTATGACCATCCGGGAGACTCTCACCTCCCCCCACCCCACCTGCTTGATTACAAGGCTAGATGGGCGGTGACATAGGAGGGCATCACCCGCGTTGCTTACAACTGTGCCAAAGCCCAGATGACTGCAGCTCGCTCCAGAGTCAAAAGGGCGGAAGCCAGAATCAGACATCTAGAGCGAAACTGCCAGCCTTCGCCCTCTCCCAGATGGTTGGAAGACTGGGAAGCGGCGCAGGAAGCACTCCGCTTGGAGCTCACACTGCAGGAAGAACGGGCAGCAAACTTTACAACATCTCGTTACTATGCTCAATGGGAACGCCCCACCCGCTTCTTCTTTCAGAAACAGAAAGCCCAGTCAACAGCGCAGGATATTACTGCACTGAAGATTGGCACTACAACCACTTCAGATAAGGAGGAAATCACGCAGGAACTACACCGCTTCTACTCCAGCCTCTTCCGTGCCACCCAGGTGGACCCATCGGACATCCAAGACTTCCTGTGGCGGGCTCCAGAGCCGCCCATTGACCCACGGGCTGATGAGGCTCTACTGGCGCCTATTTCCATCCAGGAGGTGATGGAAACTCTTCTGAAATCCCCACGGCTTAGAGCCCCAGGCCCAGATGGAATACCCTTTGAGGTGTACCTTCTGGAACCTGCAGTGATAGCCAAACCCTCCGCGACCTCTTCGCTGCACTCTTGGTGAATGGCGAGGTCCTCCCCGACTCCAGAGGCTCAATCACGACCCTCATTCACAAGAAGTCAGACCGTGAGAACCTGGCGAACTGGCGCCCCATAGCGTTGATCAACACAGACCATAAGCTCTTCACGAAGCTTTTGGCCAACCGCATCACCAAATGGGTGTCACCTCGCCTATCCCCATCCCAGCACGGTTTTATTCCGGGGAGGTCGTTATGGGACAACTATAATGACCTTCACGTGACTTTGACTGCTAACTCTCGTAAGGTGAATGGCTTTGTGGCTCTCCTGGATATGGAGAAAGCATATGATCGGGTAGCCTGGAAGTATATTGATGCTTCCCTGGCCCGCTTCCATCTCCCACCCGCAGCTAGGCGCTGGATATCAGCGCTCTATGACCAGCTCCACACCAGAGTCCTGGCGCCAATGGGTTTTACAGTGGCAGTACCAGTTGGACAAGGTCTCCGGCAAGGGGACCCCCTGAGCCCTATCCTTTTTAACATCACCCTTGACCCCCTCTTAGCCTCCTTACAGGACAAGCTAACAGGGATTCTGGTCCCAGGTAAAGCCCCCACGCGCACCATGGCATTTGCAGATGACACTGCCATTGCATTTGGCTGCCCTGGGGATGTTGCCCTCGCTGCTGTGACCATTGAGAGGTACATCAAGGCGTCCAACGCCATGGTCAACACCTCCAAGACAACAGTTGTACAGGTCGGCTTCCCCACCTTCCCCCCACCATTTGGTATTGAACCAGAGCGCGGTACCTTCCGTCACCTGGGCGTTCTCACCAACCAACAAGGAGTTGCGCTAAAAAGACAATAAGGACTTGCTCCTTGCAGCAGTTAACTCCAGGATTGCCAGCTGGAACCGGCGGCACATCAACCCCAGGGTCGAGCTCTGATGGCCAATGTGTTCCTCCTCTCCAAAGTTTGGTTACTCGCGCACGTCTGCCCATTCACAGATGCCTTTTATACGCGGCTCAATGTACTCCTCCGCTGTTGGATCTGGGGCTCAAACCATCCACCAATGGCCCTCTCAACCATTTCCCAACCCTGCAATGAAGGGGGCCTAGGGCTTCTGGACACGCGATCCCACGCCACCACAATCTTCCTGAAGTTCCTATGGCCGATTGTCTGCTGGGACGCGACCCCCATGCCCCAATGGGCGCCCGCCCTCCGCCAGTCAGTGTCAGCAGCTCTGGGTCTTCCTAGAGCATCTCTGACATCATTAGGGGAGTGGCTCACAAACCACCCAGGCCATCGCCTAAAACCATCCTCATCCCCCTACTGGAACCAGGCTCTCCTTGCCCTGAAACGAGTAGGCGCGCGGATCCACCATGCCTTCCCATACAGAAGGGAAGGCCCTGGCCTCAGCCCCCGTCGCCATGCAATTGTGCACAATGGACAAGTTGTCACAACTCGCCTCAACCCCCAAGATCGTCCTCCCATCCGCCCAAGACTCCTTGAGCTCCTCCCTCCCTCCGTGAGATTTGACCTTAAGGAATTGTGGAAGGATGTCTATCACCCCATCCTGTCAGCAAAGGTGTCCAACACCTTATGGAGGGTACTCCACTGTTCATACAGGACAGGGGACCAGACTGGCCCTACCTTCCAGCACCGAAGCTGCCCCTGCTGTGTGGAGCCTATTGACTCCCACCTCCATCGTTTTTTCACCTGTCCAGGTGTCACCGCATTTTGGCCAAAGGCCCGCGAGCTCCTCCATGATCAGCCCTGGTCTGGACACCCTGTGCAAGACCTCATGTTTGAGCAGACATTGCCTGGTTGCCACCGACCCCTCCGTGTCCTCGCCTATGCCACAGCCATCTGGACCATCCACAACTCCTTCCTTCGTGCTGCCTTTGACCAGCAGGTGTGGACCCTTTCACACATGATCACCCACTTTCAGGTACACTTTGAGATGGCCCTGAAGGTCTGCACTATGTCGCCAACCCTCCCCCGCTCAGTTGTCACTGCAGCACGGCTCTGGCGCGCAAACCACCCTCCCTTTCTCAATGCCTCCTCCCTCCCCTTCCCTCGCCTCAGGCTCTTAGGAGCCCAGGCGTAATTCAATAAACATCGATGAATCCCCCCTTGGGTTAGGACCATCTAGTACTAAAAAAAGGAGAAAGCGCAGGAATAAACGTCTTCATCTTCTCAAAGTTGTGGTATGTTGCTCATGTGCTGCCAATGAGCCTGAACTTAGAGAAGAAAATTAGGACAATGCTCTGAACCTTCCTGTGGTTCAAGGTGAAGGTGGCGCTGATACCACTGGAAGCCTAGTCAAAACCAAAGAATGAAGGAGGCATGGGCCTCCTGGACTTCGAATCTCATGCCTGGCGTATATGGGGAAGTCATTCCTGAAGCTAACACAGATGCACATGCGCTGTCTGACCCTAGCGTGGGGTGTGAACTGGGCAAGAGCCCAAGGCCTACAAGAGCCAGTCTCTCCCCACTCAATACGTGAATGGATGGCGCACCACCCATGGATAACCTCCCAAAAAGGTACTCCACACTACTGGCGACTATGCAATTAAGCTGAACACTAATGTGGATGGTAATTTGATTGATTGGACCAAGAAGCTGACCAAATTCAAAGGGATGTCAAAGCACATAATTCCGCAATGATTTCTGCAACAAGCTGGGAGGAGCATAACTGAATTACCAACAAATACGCAAGCAAGTCAATCAGAATAAGGTACAAATTGATGCTGATAGAATATGGAGATCCACTCTAGAAACTGGGGCGCAATCCGCCCACCCATCCACTATCCTAAACAACCAAACTACTGAAGGCCATGACACCAACTACCCGATGAAGGAGTTGATTTTGGGCCTGAACTCCTGCTTAGTAATGGCCAAACAGCGTTCAGTAACTTAGTGGATCCTAAATTGGGCATTCAAATTGGGCAAGCACGGTGGGCCAGACTATCAGCACAAAGAATGCCCCATATGTGCTAAACCAGAAGCAGACATAGCTCACAATTACTATGTATGTGCTGTGTTCAAAAAATACTGGACCATGATGCATTAAATTTCTATCAGGCAAACAATCGCCACCGGGAATACATCCATTGCTGGATTTTTTCTTCACAAAAACCCTGAAAATGGCTCCAATCCAATTATGAGCCTTCATTTACCATTATTATGCATGGGTAATTCACTGTGCACTCATCGCCAAGGTTTTGAGCATTGAGCGCCCCCACCACAAAGGTTTGGTATTGAAGACCATTTGGTTTAATTCTGATCAGCTCCATCAGATCTCAAAATTTTTGCACCTAATCCCCAGGTGTTATAAAGCTACACGTTTGGCTTTCCCCACCAGATCGCTCATCATATGCGATGAGGCAACTAATTGACTGAGAATTGAATGGCCTAAAATCCTGCTGATGCTAGAACTGTGGCTAGCAATGGCAATCACCAATCAGCAATGGTCAGAGGTGCTAAAACTCTAGCAGCCTGAACCCTCAGTCCTTTTTACCCTTGGGTGAATCGCCTGTATTCCGCCCTCCCCTCTTACTCTCCCTTAAATTTATTTAAATAAAGTATGGAGTTTTTTTTTATAAATGGCATAGTGGGATGGGTGTCCTGCTATCGCCCCTCACGATGCAGGTTCAAATCCTGTCATGGTAGAAATTGTATTTTTGTGCCAAGAGGATAGAAATTCCCTGCGCCCTGATTGTTTTTCAATATCCTCGGCATTAGTTGCTGATATCAAATAAATTAATTTATTAATATTATTGGGGTCAATCCCCAATACTTTGGATCAGACTTAATCTAAGTTAATGGGGAGCCCAATCTGGCATCTACCTGTAGGTGGTTTGCAACCCCTAGTTGAGGCTTCCCCCAATAAAGGGAGAATACTGACACCTGCCATCCCATATTCAGCTTCATAAATCAAGGCTGGAGCCATTTTTATCTTTTGGATAAGCTGGGAGGATATAACGTTAACTGGAGAACCAGTGTCAATCATTGCCAGGACTTTAACTTATGGACTACTTTTTTGACTCAAACCACCAATGATCCAAAATTGGGAGTTAATGGCTGACAGGCTGTCATTAGGGATTTGCAGTGAAGCAAGCAGAGGATTCTATTTAGCCAAGCTCAGGGTTGATCGATGCATTTAAAAGTTTTATCTTCCAAGGCCTGGCTTTCTATAGAAAAGATGACCACCAAATTTGTTTGGGTAGCTGACCAACATAAAAGTAAGAAAGTGGAGGTTTTTATTTCCTTGAATAGACAGAGGGACTTCAACTTCTGATGGGGCAGTTAACACAAAACAACTGGAAGTACTGGGGATACAGCTAGAACTAGAACAAGGGTCATGAGGTACTTTTTTTCCATCAGCATAGAGAGTCTCTTGCCCTATACTGATTGTTCTTTTGCCAACTTACGTTGAAGGATGTGGCAGTCAGCTACAGTGTGGTTGCTTCTTCTGCAATGAATACAGCATAATTCAGTTGTAGGAAAATTGGGGGTGTAATGGCCAATACTTGGGATTGGGGTTTATTGGTGTTAAAACAAGGTGGTCTGACGGTTTTATGTAGTTTGGCCAGAATTTCCAATATTGCCTCTTTAATATGGAGGAGGGACGTTAAGCTGGACTTCAACACTTTAAGATAAAGTAATATGCAAGGTATATTTCAGATGCTGACA
>JAKSZP010015287.1:0-26899 GCA_022478985.1 Massospora cicadina | reverse complement strand
GTTAGATGGTCTATAATAAATCCCACATGAATTTTCAAGTTTTAAATTCTCAATACTGGGCCCCAAGAACCAAGCTGTCCGCAGACTCCACAAGACTTTCTCCAAGAGAAATTCCCATTTCCCCTCTCTTAAAGTATATAAACTAGCAAGCAAAGGTGCTCAGAGCAACTTTATCTTCTAGAATCCCCAATAGATATATAAAAATCTTAAATTAATTTTTAAGATTTTGAATTCATCTTTTATTGAAAATCAGAAATCTGGCTCCATGGACATTAGAAAGGGAACCCAAGAGCTAGAAAAGTGTAGCACTTATGTGCTGCCACTCTTAGGTATAAACCCAGCTGATAATATTCAGTGTAGGATTTTTTTATAGGGCTGTACCTCCTAAGATACCTGAGTAGCCAGCAGACTTGCAATATGTTTTTATAAAGCTTAAACCTGTTTGGGGGCTATAGCTTTAGCCCTGATAGCAAATCCTCCAGAACAACTATTAGAAGGTGATTCCCATTAATAAATTGTTTATGGGTGAAATGTACAACAGTATTAGAAGTAAAGTTCATGGTCAACTTACTAGCTTTTTTTGCCAAAAGTCATTGCTTGAAGATTAAGTTGACGACATTCAATAACAAGGATTTGCTTCTCCAACCCTTGAATAGTGACTTTTATATTATTAAAGTGGGTGGTGAAGCCCACCTCCATAAACGCTGGCAACTGTAGATTACAGAACGCCACAAGTTCTTCATGTGTGTTCACTATTCACTCATTGAGGTGGGGAGTTTCATGGTCAGATGAGGTATCTGATGACAAATCAATATTGTACATTGTGGTTTTCAAAGTTCACTGAGGGAATTGAAAAGACCTGACAGAAAGCACCAAAAAATTTTGGGATGAGGTAGATATGTTCCATCCAACAATGAAATGTTCAGAGCTTCCAAAGACCCAGGTGTAAGGTTTTTCATAATTAAGTAAAATATAAATCAAGGGGGAAGCACTCCTTAACTGACGAATATTCTTGAACAATGCTATATAATAGTGACAACCAAAAAATTTACTGAAAAAAGAAGTGTTTTTATTTCAAGGGATTGTTATATATGGGGAATTAAATACCCAGACTTTGGGGGAACTTTCTAAGAACATTAATGCAAAATCTATATCTGTTTCTCTTCTAGATTTTGGCAGCATTGAGGGTGGAAGGTGAGTCATCAGGGCGTATGGCTCCTAACCTGAGGGTTGCAGGTTTGATTCCCGCCCTTTGCACATCGATTAGGGTGCCAGCCAAAGGAATCTATTGGCAGTTAGTAAGTCTAATAGCACGAAAACCTTACCCATGATGTAACCAGAAAAATCTGAGTTCCAATCTGAAGGTGGAAAAACTTTCTATGACAGAGTTGACCCATTTAGGTTCATGTCAATGTTTACTCTCTTTCTTTCAGTAATGTCCATCCCCTGGTTGGCTTGCCTCAAATAAATAAAAATAAAAAGATTTTGGTGGCATCCTACAATCTTTTTGGAGTAGAAGCATTCAATCATTTAATTGGATTTGGACTCTGACAACAGGGGTGATTAATTCTTCAGATTGGGTTTAAACCCCAACATCATGGGTGATCAAATTCTCAGATTAGGCAAAATTCCTGGCAGGAATTGCATCATAGAGTAGCTGTGAGTAAGGTACTAGACCTATTGATATATGCCTGAAGACAATTCTAAGCTAGATTTTCTAAGCTTAAGATTTACCCTAGTTTTTGGTTTAGTACTCATCATGTAAGGCTTTGCACAAAAAACAATAAGCCATGCGGTGCCTGCTATTGTCTTTCAGATAAAAAGCCTACTATTATCACCACATTGCCTAGCTGGATGTATGTTGGGTGTATTAGGCTCTTGCATAAAGAAATTCCTCACCTACACCGCACAAAATGGCAAAAATACTCCAGAGAAGTTTTCTCCTAATGCTGCCCTTCTATTTAATCTCCCCAATTTCCCAAATCTAAATTATGCTTATTTAATTTTTATGGTTATATCATTCAATTTTGCCATAATTTAATTTCCAAACCCCAAATCTGAATCTCCCTTTTATTATTTTTCTGATATCTTTTCTGATTTTTTGCTTCTTTGTGCCAATTAGACTCTGGAACTCCAAGAGTGAAGCATATCTTAATTTATTAAAATTTTGAAAGTTTAGGAAGTTAAGTTAGGGATCAGAAAATCATGACATGCCCATTATTTCTCCCAACTTCAATTTTTACAACAATTTTGCAATATGAACTTTCCTACCAAGCACAAACCAAGGAATACCAGCAACCCAATATGTAGTTGCAGCACCTAAAAACAGTGCTGCCAACTTAAAAGCCAGTTCCCTTAGTATAAACCAGTGCTCTCACTTTTGAGGCTACTGTCCCATTTTGCCATATAACTTCCCTAAGTACTCTCATATAGATATTCCCTTTATAACCTTTTACTTTTTCACTTTTTAAAAAATTTTGAGCATTATGGCTTGCGTCACAGCCACTTCCATGCCCCACAAAGATAGTTTACCCCTGTTGGAAAAGAGGGCTTTGGGACCATACTAATAAAGTTATTTGGTCAAGCAGGTGGTTCTGCAATAAATGCAAGGTGATAAAGCTAACTTTGCCTCCCCTGGTCTTTAAACATTGAGTTATCTACCCTACTTGACAAATTGTAAGCTTGTGGGGTAGGTTATAATTGAGTCCAAGTGAAAAGTTCATCATACCAGCTAAAGGTTGTGTGCTTATGGAAGGCAAACTGAATTTTCCAAGATTCAACCATAGAAATTTTTTAGACAAAGGCAAAGTTGATGGCTACAAAAGGTTTTAGGTCTTTATATCAACTGACACCATGTATTACCTATAGCATAATGGAGATGGCAATTGGTATCAAGTTGCCAACAAGTACCACTTCCCCTCTAAACAAAACCTCAGGTGGATTAAAATGATGCCAGGTTTATTATACCAACCAGCTGAATGGATTAACTAGAAAACCTCCAGTCTAACTAGATTAGTTAATGTACATAGAACATGACTAGCCTATTGACTATTATATTGCTGATTTATCATAAGCTTAGGGTAGAAAGGCTACTTTTTAAAAAGTCTGATTAATTAAATTTAAGCTTCAAAGTGTTGTAGATTTGAATCACTAAATTAGGCTCAACAAAATTTATAAATGGCTCAAAAAATTCAATCAACAATTTGGTGGTAGTAACGCTAAAAGTAAGTTTATAAAGTAACATCATATTTCAACTTAATAATTGGAAAAGCACCCAAAATCACATCCCACACTTAGAAAAGTGAGCTTAATAAAAAGTGTGCCAAATAAAGTTCCTAGCCTCAGGGTTGAAGGCAATCTTGCACCCACACAGCATTAAGGCCGTGCCACCACTATGCTTGAGCCATTTGGAATAATGGCATAACTGTTGCTCTTTTGGCTTGAGGGCTAAAACTTTATACCATTACAAAATCAGATTAATTTGATAAAAGTAAAGTAAAGGTGTTATATTTTTAAGTTTAATCCAAGTAGCTACATTTTATATGGATCAAAACTAAAAAAAATTTAAAATTAGATTAGATTGATAAATATAAAGGTTAAAATTTTATATTAAAAATGAAACCCATTTTGCTACTTCATCCATGAATATTGTAGAGCTAAAAAATATGTCTTTTGGTAAATCTATACTGTATTTTGTAGAAATTTAAAAAATGCCCAATTATCTCTGGTTAGCTGCATCATATAGTTAGGGGTAAAAAAGCTATATCAAAAAACCTCAATTAGCTGCATCAGAAGCTTGGTGGCATGGAACATGCTGATAATAAGACTGGCCTGAAACTCTGGGTAAGTGAATACTCAGAACCCCAGCCAGAATACCTCAGGTACTGCCATCCATATTTTTTTTAGTACTAGATGGTCCCATACTGCCATCCATATTGATGGATGGAAAATGCAATAGCAGCTGCAAGGACTAGCCAGAAATTCCAGAATTGGAATCATTTTCAAACATCCAGAAGAACCCTCAAACTCCCAAATAAATTTAAATGTTATTTTTTAGGAACCTTTATTGTAAACCAAAATGGTGAAAAGGGAAAAGTGGAGTGGTAGAAGAACCTGTCAGGGTCCACTGCCTTATAAGCTCACAAAAACAAATCAGGGAACTGAACAATTTCAATCACCATCAGGAATAACTTTGCAATTTGATTATGCCAGATCAACTTCTTGAAGTTATTATGATTTCATATCAATTTCTGCCTGGCCAGCCAACTCACGCTCAAGTTTTGCCATCAACTTTCCCCTCCCAACATGATTTTGCTTAGTAATTTATCACTTCATTTGGTGGCTGATTGGGGGCACCCATGGCCAGGCCACATATAGCTGGTCCCATTGAGTCAGAAAAGGGTTTGTTGCACCTGTACCTATCAGGGATAGCCCCACAATTAATGGTGACAAAGGGGCATAGCAGATGGGAATTCTAAGCCCAAAACTGATTTACATGATTTTAGGCAGATTTTAATTTAATTATATTATCAGAACCTAAACTGCTAAAGCTAAATTTTGGAGGGGGAGAATTACTGCCAACTCTCTGCTGGTGGTAGCCCCTAGCCACTGTCACTTCTCTCACATACCCTGAATTCTTTACACTAGCTCATGGGTGGTTAGTATCAAGGAAAATGATATGATCTTTAAGGGATACACCATCACCTACCTCTTATCTACCGTATGGACTAAATTACCCAGTTTAACAAGAGGGTCAGCTGCCAGCTTTTTTCCTTCTTTTTTGAAATTGGAATACCTCCCAAATTAAGCTGCAGGAGTTGCTCCCCCAGACTTACATTTGGGATAAAAATTATTTCTAAGTCAATTTTACTTATTTTTATAATAATATAAAAAACTTGCTACAGTATTTTCTGTTGTATAGAATATTGTGCCACAATTGGTTGAAATTGATTCAGTAGTTTGAGATTAAAATATACCCCAAATAAATTAGATCTAATGAATCAACCTAAAACCACCAACTGCTTGGCAAACCCATTTAGACTATCAAATCAACCAACCACTTACTACTTACTAAAATGATTAACTCATTAATTAGCTATATCACCAACTGCTTGTCAAAACCATTTAAATATCAAACCGAATGGATATCAAACTGCCCAGCTATAACGATATACTAATTGCCATTAAAACATAAAATTTCCATTTTTCATATATAAAACTTTTTAGACTTTGCTATGAAAACAAAATTTACGGTGGAATATTGGATTGTCATCCGACCTTAGTAACTGTGCAAAATTTTATCAATAGGGTATATCAGGAAGTATCTTAAATGAAGGATGCAACTTTTTAGAGCAAATAAGATGGTGAGTTAAATTAAAAGCAAGTAAAAAATTTAATCGGCTACATTTTTAAACTTCGAATCGCCGTAGATTTAAACTAACGAATCAGCTTCCATAAAATATATCTAAAATCGACTTGAAGATCAAACTAAACGAATCATTTGATAGTAGCAACGCTGATGCCAAGTTCGAAAAGTGGCGTCATACTTCACGGTAAAAGACCAGAAAGCGCCTAAACTCACACCCCGAGCTAGAATTTGGTGAGCTCAAAAAGGGTCCTTTAACTTCCAACCAGCCTTCGAGGTTACAAATAAACCTCGGGGTTAATAATTAGATACTTCACCCAACCGATTAAAACCCGTAAACTCAGTTTTAAACGGATCCCAACTTAACCGAAACTCGAACTCGATACACTTGAGCCCCGAAACCAACTTAACCGTAAACTCGAACTCGATACACTTGAACCCCGAAAGGAAACCTGGATCCAAAATTTCTCGGCCTAACTTCATATAAACTTACCTTAAAGGACCCGTGAATATCGACACCTCCAGTTTAATATACTTAGCTTATAGATCACAGTTCGCTTACGATGGGAAGGGTTAGCACCGCACCATTTCACCATCGTGCCACTTTGAAACAGCAGAATAAGCCATTCAAGTCCAAGTTCGCTTCCAAAGGCGCGTTGAAGGATAAGGCTAAAGGTAGGTTGGTTGCCTCTTGTCATCAAATGTTGATCGGGTTTAAATTTTGTTTAAAGGGAAGGTGGAGAGGGCGACGTATCAACCCAACTTGGCCAGGCGAGCCTTGAACAAACCCGACCGCAAGAATGCGGCCAAGATGACCTTGCGCAACAGGAAGGCGGCGCTAGCCATTGCAAACCGGATCTTTTCCGGGAGGCGTGGCGCATCCAAGATAGTCGTAAGCGTTGGGTGCCTAGCTTTGGTTGACGCAGTTTGTAAAAAGGCTTTGGTCCCGCTAAGCCCCGATGTGACCTCGCTGGGGACCGCCGAAAGGTTGTTTGCCTCGGCCGGGAAGCCGATGCCGGCGGATACGGTTTCCCCCGGTTTTGAGGTAGCCCCAGTGAGATAAGGTTAACCTTCAAGGTCGGAGGGCTTAAAGCATGCCCTACAGTTTGTTTGCCCGGAGCGGAACCTCTACGATGTTATGGATGCTTGCAAGGTGGCCGACCACGTGGTGTTTATTCTCTCGGGGGAGGTGGAGGTGGATGCGTTTGGCGAGCTTTGTGTAGCCTCCGTTCAATCCCAGGGGATCCCGAATTCCTTTAACCTGGCCGCCGTAATCCAACTTTATCTCTGATGCTCAAGTTTAGAACCTCGGCCAACTGTCGGCCAAACGCCAGGCGGAGGTCAAGAAGTCGTTGTCGAGCTTCATGTCTTATTTCTTTCCCGAGAACGACAAGATCCACGCGCTTGAAAGCGACCAGGTAGTTTAGGGGGCTGGTTGGTTGATGGCGCCGGTATAGGAATGTCAGTACGTCCTAAGGTCCATCGTTTCTCAGTCTCCCAGGCCGCTTCCCTGGCGCGAGAATCACCCTTACTTGTTGGCTGATAAGCTGGAGTATCTGGTAAATCCCGAGGATCCGGTTGGTTTGGTTTGCGGCCGGAAGCTTACCTTTAGAGTACGGGCACTTTGGTGGCTACGGGATTCGTTAGGGGGAAAGGGCTGTCGGCTAATCGGCTGGTTCATCTCCAAAACCTTGGGGACTTTCAACTTAATAGGGTAAGCGCGCGCCCGACAATGACGCTAAAATGGTGCAGATTGAAAAGCAAAGCATCCCAGGGTTGGACCATCACCAGGTAGTCAGTGGGGCTAAAGCTGACCTTTAGGGATGTGATGAGTCGGGCGGTTTGTTAGATGTACCCTCCGCTGAGCTTCAGGTATGACGACATCGAACGCGCTAAGTTGTAGGACTCCCTTGCGTGTGAAAACGTCCCAGATTCTATGGAGGGGGAGCAAACTTGGCCTACCGAAGAAGAACTCCAAGAGGCTGATCGGCTCTTGGGCATCAATGCTGAGCAGCCCAAGCGCAGGAAAATGGTTGTCAAGGGCACCTCTTCTTACCAGGCAGCCTGGATTGCCGAATCGGACGAGGAGGAGGGCGGATCTGAAGATGGGATTGAGGATGGCGTCGAAAGCGAAGGCTCTGAAGGCGCCGTTGAACCGGCAGAGCATGAGGAGACCGATGAACAAGAAGAGTATGAGGAGGTTGAGAGCGAGAATGATTTTAAATCGATGGCGGAATGGAGCCACTCGACGCCGAGGAGGATCTTTTGCAGTACGAGGCTTACGTGAAGCAGCGCCAGGAGGAGTTTCAAACCGACCGCCAGTTCCCGGACGAGGTTGACACCCCCCGCGAGACGCCGGCCCGCATCCGCTTTCAGCGGTACCGCGGGCTGCTATCAATGCGCACGTCGCCTTGGGATGCGTACGAGAACCTTCCGGCCGACTATTCGCGTATCTTCCAGTTTCAAAACTTTGCGCGTACCCGCCGCCGGGTCTTGGCGCTTGCCGAGGACGCCCCCGCTAAGGTAAAACTAGTCGTCGCCTCGCTTAGCCTTAGGTCGGATCTTACGTCTCCATTCACATTGCCAACGTCCCGCGAAGTTTTGAAGGTGCGCTTTGGTGTGGGATGGGACTAAATAAAGTAGATGTGTATAACCCGCGCCGGCCCTTTATTGTATTCGGCCTCCTCCAACACGAGAACAAGATGACGGTGGTCAATTACACCGTCCTCCGCACGACTGAGTACAAGGACCCCATCCGTTCCAAGGACCCCCTTATTGTCCAATCCGGCTTCCGTCGCTACTGCGTCCGCCCCATCTTCTCTCAAAATTCCAAGCGCGCCAAGAACACCAATAACGTGTACAAAATGGAACGGTTTCTGCGTCACCACGCCTCCTCCGTCATGACCTTCTTTGGTCAAGTTTCGTTCGCCGCCACTCCGGCCCTGGTCTTTAAGGAGAACCCCCACGCCCTCCAGGGTACGCGTTTTCCGTTAGCGCTAACCTATAGAGCCCATATTGGTCGCTTTGGGCTCCTTTAAGGATACCGACCCCACGCGCATCGTCGCCAAGCGCATCGTCCTCACCGGCCACCCCTTCCGCGTGAACCGCAGGTCTGCAGTTATCCGCTACATGTTCTTCAATTCGGGTATCCTCCTTTTATACTTGCGCTGACCTTTCAGCTGACGTCGAGTGGTTCAAGCCCATCCAGCTCTCGACAAAATTCGGCCGGGTGGGGCATATCCGGGACTCTATAGGTGGGCATTCCGGAGGCATTTCTAATTGTTTAGGCACCCACGGCTACATGAAGTGCGTCTTTGATGGGCCCATGAAGCAGCATGACACCGTCTGCATGAAACTCTATAAGCGCGTCTTCCCCAAGTGGAATACTCAACTTTACACCTTCCTTCCCCACAGCCATAACGGTACCTCCTATGTCACCTGCGGCAATGACATGATGGACTAGCCCCTTTATAGGCCGATCTCGATATAAAACGTATAGATTGATTTTTTACTTGTAATGTGCCCTCTCGGCCTAAGGAATATTCTCGTTTATTCTACTACAGGGCATCTAAGCTACCTAGTTATCTTGGCAGTTTGCCTTTTCAGTTAATAGGTGGCGTGAAGGTCCATGGTATTATGGCCGTTTCCTCAAGGCGCAAAACCCTTTTAGAGTATTGAAATGGAAGGGCTTCAGGGCTTATCTTGAGCTCTGCAGAGATATCGAATCGAGGTTGGCGATCCGAGTGACAAATCAATCGCCTGCAGGTGTGTATTAAAATCAACTGCCCTATCCAAGCGTAGAACTTGATGGGATTAGGGTTTTTTGCATCGCCTGACTAGCAGGTTGCCTCAATGGCAGCCTCTAAAGCTTACCTGCATCCTCCTGGTCCTTCTAACTGGGGGCGATCATGGAGCACCTTTGAGTAAATCATTAGCCTTTTCGACACTCGCCCAAAGTCAACTCTAAGCCTCCAAACCCTTTAAGCTTAAGCTGCACCCGAGGGTTTTTGGTTTGATACCCCATTATGTCCTCTACCCTACTTGACAAATTGTAAACCTGCGAGGTGGGTTATAGCTGAATCCTAGCCAAAAGTCTACCAGATTAGCCTAAAAGTTGAGTGTTTGTGAATTGGATTTGCCTAAGGTTCCACCCTTAGACGTCTCTTAGACCTGGGCAAAGTTGATGGCTCTAGAGTAGGGTTTAAAGCCCCTTATACCTAATTGGCACCATAGATTGCTTCTAGAAGAATGGGGATGGCAGCTGGTATTAAAGTGCCAGTGAGTAAACCCTTCCCCTCCAGATGAAAGCCTAGGTGGTGTGAGGTGAGTGGCTGTAACTCCTGTTCTCTGAGAGGTTATGGGCAATCCCAAACAAGATACATGGGGAACATACTATTAAACCTAGGCAAAACAAAGCAGTGAATGGTGCTGATGCCTAAAGAGACTAAGCATAAGATACAAATAATGGTAAATACTGCCAAGTGTTGCAAACTGGCACTTGCACAATGGTGACAGGGTTGTCAAACAATTGCAAGCCTGATATTGTGAGAAGAGGGCTTTGAGGGTAAGTATGGCTAATATCCACCAAAAAACCCCGGTTGATTCCAAGTGGGATCCAAATCAGGAGAAAATTGTCTACCCCTGCTCCTCAGCTGAATAGCCCTATTGTGGGTAGTAGACTTGCACTGAACCTGTGGTGGAATTGGGGGACATTCCAAGTTTCCTCCCCATCCCACCTGCAGTATAGTTCAAACACCTAAGTGGAGACCACCCCCTTTTATAGGCTTGGAGGGGGTCCCACAGAGTACAGATATTTTCCCACCATTTGATTGGGTAATATATTAAAATCCTTGATCCATGGGTTTATCTTACCTGCTATCAACCCTCCATCAGCCATCAAAGTGAAGCGCGGCAAGTCTTGAAAGCTCTGATAGGCCAAAACCACATATTCTCTAATCTGGCTATTCTCAGTCTATTCTGAATTTTGTGCCTCTCTCACTTCAAGCTTCAATATAATTTAAATACTAAGCAGCGAGATATCAAGAGGGTTCACTTTTTGACCCCCATTTAACATAATAAAAGCCTTTTAAGATCTAATATCTTACTACTATTATAGCTTACTTATTTTTATTTAAGCGGTGTAAAAATCCCCCAAAAATCTATTTCATCAGCTGAGACTTATAACAGACCTGTCACTGGTATATTAAATTCCTGTGGTAAAAAGCACTGGTGAGCATCAGCACAGCCAGGATTCCAACAAAGGTAGCCCTATTGATGGGAAGGGCTGACAATATGAAGATTGCTAACCCATGATGCAAAGAAATGGCCTCAACTATGCCCCCAACAGTTTACAAGCAGTGAACCCCCAAGTTATAGCATTGACTGGGAGATTCACATTAGGATGAATTAGCGCCAGCACTAGGTATAGCACCTTACATCCTCCAAAGCTATTGGACTGGGTAGCCCAGTTGATGCCTTCATCCCACTAGACTCTGTTGAAATTTCAGTTGACCACATTATCCAGCCTATTGACTTGAAATTAATTTGATGCTTGGTGGTTAAAATTGTATATCTTTGCAACAGCTGCTGACTAGAAAGATTATTGTTGGGAATCATCCCTGATGATATTGAGCAAAATCTGATGAGGGAACAATATACAATAGTCAAATAACTGCAGTTACAATCTAATATCTTAGCAACAGTTGCCAGCTAAAGATATTCTCATCAGGAATCATCCCCAACAATATTGAGCATGAATTCAATAAGGGGACAACAACCAATAGTTAAATTATTGGGAATTGGTCAGAGCAAAATGGATGGGGAGTCACTGGAAATTATCTAAGTGTTCTAACGCTTGAGTAAATGGTAGGATTTTCATCAGCCAGCACAATTGATTTCAAGTTCCTAAAACCAATAAATTAGTCGCTGAACAGCTGAGGATTATGCTACCTATGAAAATCAAGTCAAATATACCTGATGAGATTTGGTGCCTAGAACTTGAGGGTCAACCCAGTATAGGAGAGCAAATAATTTCTGGCGGATGGTTAAAAAGTTGTGCCAATTTTACTATTAAACCTTCAAATATTTTCTATTAAATTGGAATAAAACTTGATAATAACATATTTGTTTTATGTTGGTTGTATAACATTACTCTTGGGATAAGAGTGCAAGGATTGGATATCCTTAGATTATTTTTATCAAGTCTCCACCTGGCTTTGTAAGAAGAGAATAGAGAAAGTATTCCCCACCAATACTAAACATCTTCAAGATGAAGAAGCACCTGTCTAGCGGCAAACTTTTCACTCAACGTGGCTTTTGGGCAATCAATCATAATAGTAATCTTCATACTATTATTGCCCCATTTTATATATTATCAAAAAATCAACGCAATTGGACAATGATCTGTGCAATTGAAATCAGGGCGCATAAGTGAGCTAACATCTAGCAGCCCAATTTAATAATTGGTGCTCACTACAGGGGGTAGTTGAGTTGTCAAAAGCTAATTTAAACCACAATGTCTTATAAGGATGAGCATAGGAAGCTCTGGATGGAATTACAGGCCATCAATTAGAATGTGCTTAGCTTGGCATCTCAAGCCAACGTTAATATCTTAGAGGAGTGTGTAATCAAGGTGGAAGAGATGATCAAACAAGTTGGAACTTTGAATAATGACCTATGTGGAAAAGTTGCCTCTTTGAAGTGGAAAAAGGGTTAACTTATTAAGGAAGTTCTATTCCAAAAGACCAAATGTGAAGCAGACTGAGAACGCATCTGGCAGTTTCATGGGGATATGGAAAAATGATGAAGCATATTGAGGAGTTGGAAAATCAAAAATGTGATTGTGCGCAATTTGATGTAAACAATCCCAATGAAAATACATGCAAAACTTCAATTGGAAAGACTTCTCTGCCCCAAAATATGCTAAATCATCTTGCTGGTGTGTCAGAAATAACTCACAAAGCCACTCCTATGGCTACTCAAGTTGTTGGACAAGAACATCCTATGAATGGAGTGAATGAGGGATCTTAAAATATGCTGGAGTTGTCTATATTCCACTGGGATAATGCCCCAGCATTTTTTTGCCTCTTTGATATGACCATGTTTGGATATGCAGACCATCAGAAAGCAGTGACCTTAATGAACTGTCTTAGCACTGATTGCCAGAATCTGGTGATACCCCCTTTTCAATGGGGACAACTGGTCATATGCTGAAGCAAAAGCGGTGATCATGTTGGAGTTTGGAAGTCCTAGACGGGTGATGAATTGCAACTAGGAATTCATGGGTATACAATTCTGCAAGGATGAGACCCTAGCTAGTTTTATCAACCAGGTTTACCAAGAATCCCAGATCTTGGCAGGGGCAAATATGCTGACTGACTTTGATGCACGCATAGCCATGTAGGCGGCACTTCAGCCCTACCAAGAACTGCATCAGATTATGGTGATGGCACTAGTAACTCAAACAACAACCTCGCAGATGATGGACCATCTGAAAATGCTTGGAGCTACATTTGATGCTCCCAATTTCACTTTAAAAGTAATCCAAACAAAGGCTCAAAATATTGTCAAATTCACCAAACCATCTAAATAATCTGAGAGTCAAATTGTGATAGGAAGTAAACCCAAAGCACAAAAACAAGTGTAAAATTGTCAATCCACTGTTTCAATGTGGGAAACCTGGACATGTAATTGCCCAGTGTCAGGATAAAAAGCCAAAAGTCAGATCCAACTTGTTCAGACCAAAAAACTGGTTCAGATTCAGGTAAAGGACCAGCAGTCTAGATCAGAGACGTTCTTGTACTGCCAATAAACCTGTCCCGCCTGATATAATGAATGGTAAAATCAATATTTCTGACCTATTTGTGGATGATGACACGCCTGATCCGCTCCATCAGGTGGTTGACATGGATGTTAACTCAATAACTTGAGCCAAAGCAAAGGGGATCAACCCAATTTTGTTAATGAAGTTACTTGACCCTATGCACAACAGTTCATGGAGAAAATCAGATCTGATGAGAGCTCTGAAGACTTAGTCAAAACGAAGTTAGATGAGGCAAACGTTTAACCTATTAGTGCAATCAAGGAGTCATTCCCTGATTTATCTGCTCAAATAATCCAGCCCTTAATTCAGAAAACAAGGCTGCTATCCATTCAGTAATTACTTTATTGCAGTACTTGGAGTGTACCAATGTTGATATTCTAGTCAATAGGATAAGATTATGAGCAATAATTGATAGTGGAGCGCTGATAAACATTGTATTCACCAAATTAGTGAAATGCAAGAAGATCTCACCAGATTTGGAGCATCAAAAAGAGTTTGTAATGGATGGACTAGACATTACCATCTCATGTGGAGCCTATAGTGCGCTACCCCTTCAGTTTGGATCACTGGTAATGTCAGCTACTGCCATAGTTCTGGCCAATCCAAATTATAATACACTTATTAAGATGGCGTTCCTGAGGAAGTATGGGGTAAAATGTGATTTTGAGAAAATACTTTGACAATATTGGGGCAGACGTTGCCTTTGGTGTATCAGCAGGAGGGAGAGATTCCACTGACAAAGAGGAATAATTTTTTCAACTTGATTTATAATGATGGTATTATAATTATTTGCTATAAATTAGTTGGAAAATAATGGAAAGCAAAGACAATAATAAATTATGGAGAATTGCGGAATTTCTTAATGAAAAATGCAATAAACATTATTCTGCTGAGAGACAAAATCATAGTTAACACTGGGTTAATGATGGAACTCCTAGAATAGCTATATGAAAAATGTCAGTCCATGGGATAGATTGAGGAAGTACTGTCAGTGGCACCAGGGATCTTAATGCTAGGTCTTGGAGAAATATGAGTACTCTTAGCCAATATAGGAGAGAAACTGATGATAATTGAAAAGAATCCGGTCATTGCATTTCTACACTTGCTCCAAATGGCGGAACTTAGTGCCTTTCATGAATTAGGATCATTTTCTGAAATGGGATTGCTGGCGGAAACTGTCAAAGTGTCAATGTATTAGTGGATCATGAGCAGCTAGTTGATCTGACCAAGAATCAGCAAGAGTATGTGCTCCAATCATTTGAAAAATATTTGGAGATACTTGCTCAGAATGATCATGACTTGGGATGTGCAAAAAAAACGTACTCCACAAAGTTTATACATGGATATACAACAATAAGAATGAGACCTGTTTGAAGGTCAAAAGCGGAAGAAGCAGAGGTCAGTGATGAAATCAGCAACTTAGTGGAACATGGGTTACTTGTTTGGTCATTAAGTTCAAGGGCAAGTCTGATCCTTTTGGTAAAAAATAAGATAGGATCAATTCAAGTAGTGATTGACTATCAGTGACTAAACAAAATCACTAAGAAAGACTACTATCCACTGCCTCAAATCAATGATAAGCTTGATTGCCTGGAGTAGAAAAATTACTTTTCAGCCATGGACCTGATTTCAGGCTATTGGCAAATTGATTTTCCAAAGAAGAACAGGAAAATATGCAATAATTACTGTTCAAGGACTATATTAGCTGACCAGAATGCTCCAAGGTTTATGCAACACGCCAGTGACTTTCCAGCAGGCTATGGATTTAATGCTCAGCAACTTGAAGTTATCCTGCATGCTGGTATACTTAGACAATATCAACGTCTTCCACAGGAACTTCACAGATAACTTGGAGCATTTGGAGGAAGTGTTTAAGTGGTTGGCAATGGCAAATCTAAAAATTAAGCCAAGAAAATGCCATTTCTAGAAAAAGATCTTGAATACAAAGGGTTTGTAATAAACTCTAATGGATTACAACTTCAACCCATGAAAATAGAAGCTATAGAACAGATGTTAATCCTGAAAAGTGTCTGGGATATTCAAGTCTTTTTGGGGATAAGCTGGGTACTATTGCCAATTTATCAAAGACTTCACTGGAATTGCTGAGCCTTTATTCCACCTACTTAAGGGTCCAAAAAAGGGATTCATGTGGAACAATGAGGCACAGAAGTCATTCAATAAGCTCTGAAAATATCTTGTGAGCAGCCCAGTGTTGAAATACCCAAATTTTAATTGAAAATTATAATCCAAGAGGATGCCTCAAAAGTAGCGATTGGAGCCATCCTAAGTCAATTGGATGACAATGGGGATGAACATCCAGCAGCCTATGTGAGCAGAACTCTGTCACCAGCGGAAAAAAATTATAATGTGACAAAGTGAGAGTCTGTGACAGTTATCCATGCCTGTAAACAATTCTGAGTCTACATACCTGGGATACACTTTAAAGTCATAACTAACCACTCATCCCAGCGCTGGCTTAATAATCTGAAGGAACCAGAGGGCCAATTGGCATGCTGGGCTTTAAAGCTACAAGCATACAATTTCAAAATTATTCATAGGGCTGAATTGGTGCATCAGAATGCTGACAGATTGTCTTGATTGTCATTGTTCACGTAATCTATCATCAGGATGATGCACTATTTCAGCGGATTATCAAAAGAGATATTGGGGATGAGCTCCCAAAAATTGGAATGCACTACAAAAGGAAATTGAGAATACCAGTTTAAGAACAATCATAATACAAGATAATCAAAGGAAAATGAGTTTTGTTTTCTAAACCATCAGAACAAGCAGAAATCATTTGAGCCACTCATAAGGTCATTGGTCATGGTGGCCTAAAAAGATAGTGGATCATATATGCCAGTATTATTATTGAGAATCAATCAACTATGACTTCACAAATTACCTAGCCTGTTGTGTGGAGTGTCAACTTCACAATCCGCGCAAGGAAGTCACGGGGTACCAGCTAGTAAGCCCTGGTTTTGTGTAGCACACGGTGTCCATAGACATTATGTGACCATTGAGTGTCAGCACTGGAGGTGTGAAGTACATAATAATTGCAATAGACCATCTAATCTGATGGGTCAAAACGAAAGCCCTCAGTAGAGTGGATGCAATGAGTATGGCAAATTTTATACTTGCCCAAGCAATCTATCAGCACAGATGCCTCCATGTTATCCTCATTAATAAAGGGACCAGTTTTACTCCATATGTGATTCTTTTTTTATTTATTCAAGGCAAGCTGACCAGGGGATGGACATTACTGAAACTAAAAATATACTATAAAAAGTAACTATTTGGTTCAAACAGAACGCCCTAATGAGCGGATTGAGTGAAACATTTCAAAAACTGACCAATCAGGTGGGCAGCAGAAGCCGCTTATCCCTCCATGGCGGAAGGGGAGGGGGGGTTGGGGGCTCATCTTTGGCAGCCTCTTCAGCAGCTGCTTCTTCCTCCCATAGTAGAGTGCATGTCATGGCCATCAATAATGGCGTTGGGGCATCTGTAGTATGTGGTTTGATATCTCTAATAATTGAAATTTCATGGAAATTGACAGCTAGGTAAATGGCACTGAGATATTTGGCTAAAGCTTTTTCAGCTTTAATCTGGGCGTCTGGGAGTTGAACAAATGTGGCAATGTTGATTTGGGTTATTTTTGCTTTTGGATTCAATGCTATAGTTGCCACATTCTGGATAACATCATTTGCATTTTTGTAATACTTGTTCACTGATATTTTGCTTTTTGGGGTTAAGGTTGCGGGGATAACAGGAGGTGAAATTCCTCCTTTGAGTATCACTACTGATTTAGTGACAGCTTTATGCAGGAGATGACAATCTGGTGTTGCAGCTGCTTCAACTGCAAGCTGGTGATCACTACAAAATGATTTGGCTTTTGGCTGTGAGGTATAAAGTTGAGGGGGTATTTGGCGTCCCATTATACATTAATGAACCGCTTAATCTGCAGAGATGGTTCTTCAATGAACTTACCTGATTTGTCAATTTCAGCCAATAATTCCCATGGGTTTTGGTTGAATTGGATTGGGGAATAAGCATACGGTTGAGGTTTGTTCAATTCATTTGTGGAAGCATGGGATCAAACTGGGATCCAATCTGATGATTGATTGGAGGAATTATTTATGGCATTGGGGTGAGGAGGAGGCTGATTGGTGGCTGCAGGTGTAGCTGCAGCAACAGGCTTTGGGGGTGGAGGAGGTAGGATTGTGCCCCATGCCTGAAATTGTACAGGGTGGGCAGCAGATTGGAGGTTGGCGGATGAGTCATCTGATCCACCTTCCATATGTGATTATTAGGCTAAAAAATTAATGGGAATATGAGGTTGTATTTTTCACCTATCATCCAGAAACAAACGAAATGGTGGAAAGAGTAAATGTAACTCTAGCCTCAACATTACAAAAGTTGGTTCCAGGGAAAACTTTCGCTTGGGGAGCATATCTGAGTTCAGTCACATTTACTTTTAATACCAGTTACCACTCAGCAACAGAGAAAGTGCCATTCGAACTTTTATATGGGCAGAAAGCCACATTGCCACCAATATTGTATTATGCAGTGGAGCCATCTTTGGAAATGAGTGCTGAAAAATATCTATCATGACTGTCCAATATGCTGATTGAATTACAATCTTGGGCATTCAAAATGACAATGAAAAGAAGAATCAGCACAAAGAAAGCAAATGACCAGAATTGGCCTAAGTTGAAATAATACCATGTAAGCAATAAGGGAGCCTATTGAAATACCCATGGGTTCAGGAGGAAAAATAAGTTGGATGCCCTATGGACGGGACTTTTGAAATTATCTCCAAGTTGGCAAATGATGCCTATACAATCAAGAATAGTGAAGATGGTTGCATAGTCAATAGAGTCCACACAAACTACTTAAAGTACTGGATTTAAGGGGAATAATAATATATATATAAAAAATAAATAAAAAAGAGAAAAATAAAAAGATGTTAAAATATATATATGAACTAAAAATAATTTTTAAAAATCAATTTTTATTCTTCATATGGTATTGCATCTAGCAATATTCCCACATACCAAGCATGAAGGAAGGAAAAGACAGCAATGGACATGAGTCCCAAGTTTGGCAGGATCAGGATGAGATGAAACTAGATCCGCCAGAATAGTACCTATTAACAAGTTGTTGAAAATCGTCCTGGGGTTGGTACAGGTTGAATGGAAAGTTGCCATTGGGAATCCATCCTGGGGTTTGTACATGTGGACTAGTTAATCTTTTGGCTATGATGCAGAGATGGGACTAGTGCAGCATGATGTCTCAGGAACTGCGCTCAAGAAGAGGCATCAGCAGGTAGCAACCATGGACAAGAAGTTATCAAGATTATCAGAGCATATGGGCGTTAAGTGTGGACAAGAGCTGAACTCCGCTGAGGTCATAGAGATAAGATAACCAAACGTGAGCACAAGATGAGGCAGCTTCCATCCCCAAGGGTTCTATCTTCCACTGGATAATCTGGTCAAGAGGGAGGATATGTTGGAATTTCAGTTGACCACATTATTCACCCTATTGACCAATTATTTAATACAATGATTGGTGGTTACAATCATATATCTTGGCAACAGCTGCTGACTAGAGAGATTATCATTGGGAATCATCCTCAATGATATTGAGCGCAAATTCAATGAAGGAACAACACCTAATAGTCAAATCATTGGGAATATTTCTGAGAAAACAGATGGAGAGTCGCTGGAAACTATCTAAGCATTCTAAAACTTGTGTTAAATGGTAGGATTGTCATCAGCAAACATAATTTGGTTTTAAGTTAATAAACCAACAAATTGGTCACCATACAGCCAAGGATTACACTACCTATGAAAATCAAGTCAAATATACCTGATGAGACTTGGTGCCTAAAACTTGAGGGTCAATCCAGTATAGGAGAACAAATAATTCCCAGCGGAAAACTGAAATGTTGTGTGCCATTTTTATTATAAAATCCCAAAATATTTCCTATTAAATTAGATTAAAACTTGATAGTAATTTAGTTATTTTTACATTGGTTGTATAACGCTACTCTTGGGATAAGAGTGCATGGATCAGATATCCTTAGGTTGCTGTTATCAAGTCTCCAATTAGCTCCTTGAGAAGAGAATAGGGAAAGTGTTCCATATCAGTACCAAAACATCTTCAAGACAAAGAAGCACCTTTTGAGCGTTGGACTTTTCACTCAACGTGGATTTTTGAAGATCAATCATAATAATAGTCTTCATACTAATATTGCCCCAGTTTACATATTATCAAACAATCAAAGCAATTGGACAAGGATCTGTGCAATTAAAATCAGGGCTCAGAAGCGAACTACCATCTAGTGGCCCAGATTTTAACAGCCTCTCTCCTGGATGGCCTGGTAGATCTACATCCATCCTCACCCAAGATAGTTCAGCCAATGTCTTAATCACTTGGAACTGATCTCCTTAGCTCCTCAACTAGCAGCAAACTGGAGTACCAGTATTGCATTTGTGGCTCTCACAATTTCTTGTTGGTAAGAGCAGTTGTAGGTGGTTAGCGAACCACAGCACCTATATATTCAAGGGTGCCAACCCATAAGGATCATGCCCTATTGAGCTTGACACTAGAAGCAGAAAATACAAGATAAGATCAAAGTTGGTGAGAGATGTAAATTGAAATAAACTGCTGGCCCATCAATGAGGCCAGCTGGGGATTCGGGAAGTGGCGAGTGGGAGTAAGGTATTGAATTTAAGCGTTAAGAATGGTTTAGGGCTATTTGGATTGGCAGCATATTGGGAACAGTAGCTAGATAATAGTTGGACGGATTTGGCTCTCATAAATTATAGTACTAACCGATTTATAATCAAACATTCCAATATTTCTCCTGACTCAATTTGGTCATGTTTGCTGCCAAACTTTGTGCTTTTATCTATTTTATTGCTTGTAACCTTCTTTGCAATTAATCCCCACAAGATAAATGAAGCCAAGATTTCAATATTGCCTGGGGTTTCATGCTGCAATTGCCTTAGCCAAGGCTATATCTTAGCTAAGGCAATGAGATTGCAACATCAAGTTAATTAAAAAGCACAACTTGGTTGGACTCTGAGCAGGAGCTCATGCCTTAATGCTAATTGGAGTCTAGCCATGATGGAGCTTCAATTGGAAGCCATTGAGACTTGATCAACGTTGAGATAAAATCTGCATAAAAATATAAATATAGATAAAAGGCTAAGTTTTTGGATGCCTCTGCAAGTAGGTCTGCGGCAAAGCTGGCCCAAAGGAGCATCTGATATGAATTTTAATAGTATTTTATAAATAAAGGGAATATAACAACATTAAGATTATTCAGGTGAACACAACAGTAAAGGCGATTAAGTGATGGGAGGGTTTTCTGTCATGTGCTGAACTATAAATAACCTATAAAAAGAGACAACAATTAATGATAGTCTCATACCTCAAGTATACCACAAACTTGAGTTTTGGAAAAAGTCAAATATTTCCTAGTTGGTGATATTGATTTCAAAATTGACTCAATTCTGCGTTTGCAAGTTAATATATTACCCCATTTTTGTTTATACTATACTTTTTGATCTTCAATGTTTTTAGTTTAATGCTTTATACCCCATCATATGACTTCATTTTACAAACCTGGGCATGCTTGGCCCTTACCCTGCGTTACTCTAGGGTATATTTGAGATCAGGAAGGGCAACCAACTTGATCCCTTGTCAAGAGAGTGTTTGTAACTCATTTTGTTTTCAGAGAGGTGGTGCGGGATACACAGCCACACCACAAGGGAACAAATTGCTAGTAAAATTGGACATAAGGAATATCTGAAGGTGCCAGAGCGCAGGGGACCCAGGACAGAGTTTACAACACAGAGTTGATAAATAGATAGCTCATAAACAACAAAACTTGCTTGGACCCCAAAGAGGAGTCCATAACCAAGAGCAAACTGATGTCATGGTGCTTGGGTGCCTAAATCTGGAGGGGACCAGTATGGCCCAGTTGTGCACTAAACTTGACTTTACTTTGTTAAAATAAAATGCACTATATTGTTGGAGACCTCCTCAAGGAGGTCTGCACAAAGGTTCAATCAAGGGACCATAAAAAATGCAAAAATTAATGAGAGTCTTTATTCAGGAAGTTGAGAAAAAAAGAAAAGTTGGTCTTGAGGAATCATAATAAAACCATGGGGGAAGAGTCATCAATCTTCAGGTGTGATGCTAAGTCTAAACTAACCAATAAGTGTACATTGCCATCTGAAATGGTACGTAGCTCAAGATGGTCCAAATCTGGGTTATTGCTAGCAGTTGAATTTATCCAGATCTGGCAATATTTTAAACAGAATGGGTTTCAAAAACTTGTAATAAAGCAAACGTAATGAACCGCCCTGATTGATAAAGTAGCTGGTGCATTTTAAAGACTTGGATGTAATGCAGGGCTGAGTATCACGCACATCCCAGGACAAACTTAGCATATCTTGACTGTACTCATCGTTAGTCCATGGTATATTTTAAGTCAAAAAGGCTTTCTAACTTAATCTTTTCGGCCTCCTGACGTCCAGCCTTGTATCTGCAATCTGTGCCCTCAATTATGCCATGCAACCATTACATTACATCTCATTTTTTGAGGCTCTACTCATCCAGGGACTTTTCTCAAGGAAAAGTTCTTGTGGGCAGGGGCCAGCTTCATGGCAGCAATGTTTTGCTTCAACTTGGGTCCTGCTGCCTCAGGGAAATGCTCATGAAATATTAATTATATCTTGGGCATGGGCACAATAACACACTGGTATCCAACTGTTATCAGCTGTATCAAATCCATTCCAGGTACAAGGCACTCAAGTCATCTTCTTACATGATAGTAGGCTACAATTTCCTCCACTTCCCACTCTGGAGCCCCATTGACAAGATAAGCCTCAAGAGCCTCTGGTGTGGGCCCTCAAACAACGTCAGAGTATTTTCATGGAAGAAAGAAAAGATCTGGAATGAAGAGGGAAGATCCAACTGAATGCTGCATGTCCCACCTTTCTGACAAAGCAGTAAGGCCCTATCCTCTTTGGTCCCAGTTTTTGACATGTAATTCATAAGAATGTAATGTCTTACCTGCACATTTTGCAAAATTGACTGTTATGTTTTAATGTACTTTCAGCATACCACTATCTCATGAACAGCTCAACTAATCCCAGTGTTGAATGGTTGACTGGATCTAAATCATTGGTTACTATAAACCAAAAATATCCTAAGTATATCTGAACTTGAATTTGCGGCCTAGCAATTCACTTTATAATATTTGACTATGATGGCATGGGCTTGAGGGCTTTGTTGGTTAGGTCAAACTTAATATTAAGTTTTGACATAATGACTTGGGCACATGGGCTTTGTTGGTCTATATCAAAACTAGTTTTTAATGTCAGTCAAGTTTTTGATCAAATTAAATTACTAATTAGTGATATGAATCACCTTGGTATGTGCTGCCAATTGCTTGTAAAAGTTAATTGGTTCAGCTATTTGCAGATGCATCCAAAATGCCATCTTGAGAATGATGACTTTATTTACACCAACCCTGAGGCCATGCAAGATGCCCTGAGTCAAAGTATTTGTAGACCCTCAAACATATATTTTACATGTTCCTCTGGCCAAGTGCCATTGAAAATGAGATATCATGGGTAAGATGTGGTGAACATTGAACCCTATAAATTATCTCCATGTTGATGCTAATAAAAAACATTCAACTACTACCACTAGTTTATAGTTTAACTTATAAACTTTTTGTTAATACTTAAAAGTTGTAATTAGTCAAGTATCTACTTGGGATCAGTAAGATCAAGGGCAGCATGTCATCATCCAAGTAATGACAGGGGAATACAAATCTAAAGTGCTATTATCAAGGAGTTATATCTTAAATTATAGTCATCATCTAGTCTATTGTCATCATACAATAGATGTACAAAACTCCATCACACTGCAGAAGAAGAACCATCCATCTGAAGAGGACAAAAATTCAACACCCAGCAAACAAGGTGTCATGTGATAGATTCACTCAGCCCCCTTCCACCAATAGTACTGAGAATTTTGACAACTGACTTCAGTTGCCTTTAGGCTTTGTCTGCGTGAGGGTGTTTTTGTGCCAAAAATTTCTACAGTACTCTGCTATAACTTAAATATCTCAAGAAATACAAGTCCAATTGCAAATTACAAAGTGCGTTGTGATCCTCAGAACCAAATCTCTCCAATGACACCAATTCTGAATACCAGAAGCACTTACAATAAAAATAACAACGTTTGAAATCAAAAATTTGAAATGCCTCAACCTAAAAATCGTGATAAAACTTGAACCAAAAATTTCAAACCAAAAACTGGCAAATCCTATGCAAATCGTCAACAGGCCTATCGTTTGAGACTAAAATCAAAGAAATTTTCATAGTAAAGGAAAAAGTTTTATATGTAACAAGTGAAAATTTATATGTTTTTAATGGAAATTGGTATATTGGTACGGCTGAGAAGTTTGATATCTGGTTGATTCGATAGATTAAATGGTTTGTTGAGCAGTTGGCGATTTAGGTTTGATTAATAAGCTTAATGGAATTAAAAAAGAAGTTAGTGATTAATTGATTTGATAAGTTAATTGGTTTTGGTAATGTTGGTAATTATGGTTGTTTTGATACAGTTATTTTGGTTTCTGAAGTGGATGGTGATTGGTTGATTTTGACATGGAATCCATAGGTATGTAATGTCTTACTCACAAGTTTTGTGAAAATTTACTGTTATGTTTCAAATGTACTTTTGGCATACCACTATCTCATGAATCAAACAACCAATCCCAGCAAACCAGGTGTCATGTGATCGAGTCACTCAGCCCCCTTCCACCAATAGTACTGAGAATTTTGACAACTGACTTCAGTTGCCTCTAGGCTTTGTCTGCGTGAGGGTGTTTTTGCGCCAAAAATTTATTAATTGCTCTACTAAAAATTAAATATCTCAAGAACTACAAGTCTGATCACAAAAATACAAAGTGCGTTGTGAGCCTCAGAACTAAATCTCTTCAATAACACCAATTCTGAGTACCAGAAGCACTCACAGAAAATAATAACAACATTTGAACTCAAAAATTTGAAATTCCTTGACCTAAAAGTTGCAATAAAACTCAAACCAAAAATTTAAAACTGAAAACTGGCAAATACTATTCAAAGCATCAACAGGCCTATTGTTTGAGACTAAAATTTTAGAAATTGGTGAGAACTTAGACAATGGCAACCATTTGAAGATTGATGAGACCCTGTCAGCGCCCAAGCAGCCCACATCTCCAATACCTGGGTCATCCAGCGTGCCCCCAAAGCAACTCAGATCGAACGTATGACTAGCTAGCAAGAAAACAGATGATGAGAACATTAATAACTTGTGCTTTAACAACATTATTAACCAACCCTTCATTCCTTCCCAAAGCACAAGTCTGCCAATGATTCCATGTCTAACAGTAGTCCCAAGACTAACAGGTTTAATTTTTTATATGGTTGCTTGATGGGGATGTTTTTAGCATTCAGCACCACAGATCCCCTTCCTTGTATGCAGGATTTACCCGTCTCTTCTCATCCACGTTCTCCTTATAAGCTTGCATAGCTGCATCCATGTTTGTGTTCACCCCTGATATACTTCTTAATAATCTTTACAAAGTCTACCACTGCTTCCACTTTGGATCCACAGCTGACCTCCAAATTGAAGGAAGGGTTAAACTCATAGTTAGTAAAAAATGGGAAACAACTGATAGATGCATGTTGGGCATTGTTATAGTTAATTTGGGCCATGAAAAAGATGGGAAACCCAATCTGAGTGGTCCACAGCAGTGTAACACTGCAGGAACTGTTCCAGGAACTCGTTCACTTGTTCAATATGCCCATCTGATTATGGTTGATAGGCAGTTGAACGGCTGGGGCGTTTTTGGCGATTCTGACATAACTGCCAAAATAAAGAGGTAAACTGGGGCCCACGATTGCTAATTATCTCCTGAAGCACCCCATAAAGAGAAATTACATGGGACACTAAGAGCCTAGCCATCTCAGTTACGTTTACTATGGTTTTACATGGAATAAAGTGGGGAACTTCATAAAAAGTCCACCACTACCATGATGGTATTATAGTATCAGATGCAGGTAACTCTACAATAAAATACACTGATAAGGAAGTCCAAGGCCCTTCAGCCTTGGCTGGTATTAACAATATTGTGAGGGGCTGCAATTTGGCTTCATTTGGTTCCAGACCAGGCACTCCTTACAATACCTGGAAACCTGCATGGCTAATCCTTTTCAATTATAAGTGCAGAAAATTAGCTCTAGAGTCTTCGCTTTTCAGGATGTACAAGGTAATTCCGTCATGATGGTCCCATATGATTTCCAGGCGAAGTGGTCTGGCAGGAACCCATAGGCGTCCCTGAAACCACACCATCTCATCCTTAATGTGGTAACCCCTGGTAATATCCTACTGATTCAACTTACTCTTAGCAAGGACCATATTATACTCTGTCAATAGAGGCTGTTAAAGGATAAATTTTATGAGCATAAAATATTAATCTGAATTTTCCAGAGGAGCAAGCGCTGACTCATGGGTCATAAGAAGGAATGTTAGGACATTATCTTATCTGGCGTAATCATCAAATGGGTGTTATGCACCTCCACCTCCTTAAGATTTGGAGCTAACGCAAGGTTTTGGCTTAAAGTAATCGCTAAACCATTCTCCTTGCCCTTTGTAAACTCATAAGCAAACATAAATTGAACTGGGTCTCATTCCAACAGGTTTGCTGTGGGGTCAAAACATGATGTGTGCAGTAGTACAACAAGGCATGGTTATCTATATGGATGCGGAATGGTAGGGATGAGCCATGCAAATGATGATGCCAATAGGTAAGCGCCTCAACCACTGCTAATAACTCTCTGTCATGAATGGCTTAGTTTAACTCTGGTAAGGACTTCTTCCTGGAAAAATATCTTACTGGATACTCTATTCCATCTCTGACTACTTGTAACAAGGCAGCCGCTATGGCAAAGTTGGAGGCATCAGTAGCAACAATAAACTACTTTTTAAATCTACATGGCACAGAACGAGCTTGAATAATAGGGTGCACTTTACAACTTGGTTAGATATCCTGAAAAACCGGGGACCACTGAAGCACTTTTGCCCCACTCTCCTTATATGAGGGCACCGCAACCTCAGAAAGATTCGGCGTAATTTCTTAAGTAATGTACAGGTACCCAAAGAAACTCCTCAATTCTTTGATCAAATTTGGGGTGGACCACGCCCAAATTACCTTCTCATTATCTGGATTTATCATGTGGCCTTGGTCAAACATGACGTTACTCAGGAAGGTGACATGGGACTTGAAGAAAACAAACTTACTAATTTTCAACTTAAGGTTGGCTTCCCTTAAACTCTTAACAATCTGCCAAAGTTGTACTGCATGGGACTCATGATCAGGGGAAGAATATCATACATGTAGGCCACCGCGCATACACCCAGCTGGTCTTCAAAGCGCATCTATATGGCGTTGGAAGATAGCAGGTGCATTTTTAAACACAAGGGGCATAACCCAAAACTGGAAAATTCCCTTTCAGTTTCTTAACTCAATAAAATACTCCTGACTCTTCTTGATTAAGATCTGATTGAACGTAATTAGGTAAATGAGTCTGGAAAATACTCTAGCTTTCTCCACATAGCGAGCAATCTATGAGTCCGGTGAA
>JAKSZP010015286.1:0-26988 GCA_022478985.1 Massospora cicadina | reverse complement strand
ATGCAAGTATTACTTTGTTGCCAATTTTTAGCATTTGAGAGGTTTGCAACACTTCTCACAAGATAGAGGGTATAGCATTAGAACGAGATCAAGTGGAATGGATTCCAGTTAATTAAGGCTCTCTCCAACATTTGATTAATATTTTGTAAAACCTCAGGAGGGATTTGAAAGTTTGCTGTAAAGCTTAGATTAGGATTATAAGTCTCTAAATTGGCATGGAATTCCAATGTGGACAGTATTATTAGGATTATGTTTCTAGTTTAATGGACCCACTGTAAAATACTGCCTTGCTCATGGTCTTGAGCTTCTTCAGACAAAAATTGAGAATTTATAGTAGTGATAAACGTTTTCACTAGTGCATAACTCAGAGTGACCCCTGTAGTGAGCACCACTATGGAAGTTTTGATTTACACTTCCAATGGAACAGTTTTACTCATAAAGTTACATTATGTGGATTATCCAAAAAGCACAAAAAATTAAAAATAGGTTATAATTTGACCCAATTATGTATTATTGAAAGGATGGATATTTATAGGTTTTAATCTGGTTTGTAATCTATCAGAGCTAATTAATTGCTGTGAAATCGAATTTTCAAATAATTGATCAGGATAAGGCTAATTGTTCTTATTAACCTTGATATATTTAGATTAATTAAACTCTCCTTCTGATGATGCCAGGAGAATCAATGGAATAGAATTTCTGGAGACAAGAGAATTTGGCGAAATCCTGACAGATGGGCAGCACAAGATGCTAATAAATTGAAATCAAAGCCCAATAAGCAAAAAGTGAATATGAAGTCAACTCAGAAATCATTGGCAAACAAACGTGAGGAGACTAGCAATCAAACAACTAAATTGATGCAATTGGCAAAGTTGGCCAATCAGAAACTGACCAAAAAGGCCAGATCCGCCAAAAAATTAAACAAAGGGGTGGAAATCTAATTAATGGGTGAGGGAGAACCTGTTGCACTATGTCAGTAGGGACCATGGAGCACCTGGAGCTGGTAATCAAACCACCTCTGTTGTCCATTGATAAGGAGATGGGGATGGCAACTAAAAAACCAGTGTACAGAATGCTCAGTAATATAATACCAGTTCTGTACAGATGACCCTGAATGTCAATCAATACACCTCACCCGCCTTCAGTGACACTGACCACAAACAAACTTCTATCAATGACTCAATTCACAACACGGAAAATATAAATTCTCCTACACATGGGTTGGGTGGATGGAAATGAGTATTGCAACCACAAATGCTTGGGGGATGGCGATAATACATATGAGAAGATGGAAGATACACCATTTCAAAACAAGCAATAATTTAGACATAATTTTAATATCAGAAATGCAAGCAGGTTGCCAAAAGGAAATGGTACTGAGCTCAATCCACAATGCAACAAATTATCTGTGGTCCCACCAAATAGGCTGTCAAGCTCTCTGGATGTATCATGATTGTCGGAATTTTAACCAAATGAATCCTTCCAATAGTATCTGAATTAGGGGTTTTGGTTAGTTGGGTGTTATTGCCGGCTAATCGCCTAGATAAATACTAAATAATGATATATTAATATTAATCGTTTTAGGGTCAGCGGATTCCCAGTTTGGCGCTACCATCAAATTATGATTGTGGGAATTACCGGTGAAATGCTACTGTATTAAGTTACCAGCATCTAACAAATGAAATTGCTAACTATAGTTTGAGTGAAATTTCAGTGGAAAGCTGCTGTATTCAGTTACCAGCATCTAATGAGGATTTCACTTTTATAGCTTGAGTCAGCAAAATCTTATCCCTGCACCAACTGCCATAAGAAATGATTGTGGGATTTTCCGGTAGAAAGTCAATATATTCATTATCAATCATTTAGGAAATTGCAACTAATTTGGAGCATAGGCGACTCATGCCAAAGATTCTTGAAGTCCTATTTATTTATGAATTTATATATGATTGACCAGCGACTTATGCTAAGGATGGATTGACCTAATATTGATACTTTGGTGATCAGTTGAGCAGATCTGGAGGGAATCGCTATGAGGATAAATGAATGAAAGTTTATGATCTGATAGAGGTTTGGAATCTCGAGGCTGATGGGTTTTCCAGCAGATGATTGGCTAAAGAGCACTTAAGCGCAGTAGCCCTAGAAACAGTATAAATAGTTGATTCATTCCCTCCTAATAAACATCTCTCTTGCACCATTCTTACTTTTACTTTATAGTGCTAAGACCTGTGGGGTAAAAGTAGATAGGTTAGGGATCCCTAAAATGGCATGGGTGACATGCCAAGGGGTTATCCGGCACTGCTGGCCCTGACACCAATGAAGGTGAAATAGCAAATGGCCACCAGTCTTCATACTGGTTGGCCTGGCACACTAGCGGAGCGCAAGGTCAATTTTGTGACAATGGTGATTGTCACATCGAACAAGAACATAGACCTGTAATTTGGGAGGAAACTCATGCCAGAAGTATCCTGATAGAAATTGCTATACATAGAGAAACTGACAAGAGCCTTTGAGCGGTGGCAGTCTATGCTCCACTGAAGCCCTACATAAACTGAATATTCTGGGATTTTTATCAGAAGTACCAGCTGAAGCGATGGTGGTTATAGGAGGAGACCTAGATTGCTGGACAAATGACAAAGTTGGGATACGTTACTGACAAGAAAAAGTCACAACTGAAAGGCCAATGAGATGCTAGAATACCTAGTCAAATTGTGGATGTGCCTTATGATTGACGAGGAGGATGATGACCTGGCCAACCTAACGTGATGGATATATGATTCACTGGAACCCCACAGGCTGGTTTGCACCTGGATTATATACTAGTGTCATCTGACCTCAAGACGCTGATGTCCTACAGCAAAGTCAATATAAATTCCTAAACGTGACTACATGATTGTCCACATAGATATCAATCTGGATGAACCCCCAAGGAACCACAAATGGCAACTGGCACCAGCTACGCTGAGGGATGGGGAATGGCGTTGAACAATTGAAGTCAGACTAGATCAATTGGTTGTGTATTTGGATCACTACCTGGAGATAGACCCTCTGAAATGATGAATCCAGATCAAAGAGAAGATGAAACATGATAGCATGAAGTTTAAAAAGTAACAACCTACAAGTGAACTGCCTCCGCAAAACAACTGAAAAGCGTACTGGAGAGGTTGAAGCTCAATTGGTGGAACAGAAAAGAATGGTGGAGCAAGTACCAAACAACGCACAAAAGGTATCAGGCCCTAATGCAAAACAGGTTTTGTAATGATGTATCAATGCTACCTACCAAAATCAGAGCTTAATGAGGACAATGACCAAAGAGGTCCTGGCGCACCTCAAGAAAATATGAACCAAGGCTAGGATATGGGAAGTAGAGATGGCAGAAGGGAAGTATCAATGGACCCATAAATGATCAAGAACGAGATCAAATGCTTCTACGGCAAGCTATTCCGCCAACAAGGAATGAGAAAATTGGTGAAAAATGCCCTAGTTGACCTGGCCAAGCCAGCACTTGGGGCTGTACACCGGAAGATGTCACTAATTCATTTACTGAAATCTCTATTGATGAAGTAAGCAGGCACTAAAAGAGTCACTGAAAATTAAGGCACCAGGCCCTAACATGTGTATGGAGGTGTACAGTGCATTCCATGACTGCATTGCTCTGAAACTCAAATCCCTATCTAATAAGTGTTTTCAAAGATGAACAGAAAATCCTGGGAGGCCAGGAGACCCAAATTGTACTTGTGTACAAAAAGGGACTCCAATGCCAACTACAGAACTGGTGCTCAATCACATTATCCAACATGGATAATAAACTGCTAACATGCATACTATCAGATCAGCTGATGGCAACAGCACAACTCATGCTCCATAAGGCCCAAAAAAAGTTCATCAAGGGCTGGAGTATATGGTACAGATTGGGACGGTCCAAAAATTACTCCAAGATGAACGGGAAACTGAGCAGGGATATCTCATGTTCCTTGACATGGAAAAGGCCTGTGATTAAGTAACGTGTTCATTCCTACACAAGGCATTAAAGGCAGTTGGTATCCTCATAAACCTTCAGATCATGGATAATAACACTGTACTTGGCCCTGGTAGCCAAGGTGATTATTGCAGATGGCATAATAAATGACATTCCAGTCAGGCAGGGTCTCTGACAAGGTGACCCTATGCCACCAATTTTGTTCAATTTTGCAGCTAACATTTTATTGGCAGTGGCGGGAATGAAACTCTGGGGCCTAGTCCACCCCAACCAAATGCCACTGAAAATGCTGGCCTTTGCTGATGATACAGTAGTAGGTGTTAGCTTGCTGACTGACCTATAGAGCACCAAGGCTCTACTGTACCTATACCAATTAGTGTCAAATGCAAAGATTAACTTGGCAAAAACCTTCAAATGAGGATCAGCATCCTGAACTTCAACCCACTGACCAACACAACACCAATAATGAACTCCCAGACAATCTGGTACTTGAGATACTCTTTAATAATAAGGGGTCAGCAGTACTGGAAACTTAGCAAGAGGTATTATTGAGTCTATCAGTCTGAATGGTATGCTGGAAAAATACCAGACTATGCCTCAAGGAGAAAGTGCTGGCAATCAACATAGTTCATTTTTTTGAAATTGTGGTATGTCACCTATGTGCTGCCAATGAGCTTAAACCTAGAGAGAAAATCAGGACAATGCTCCACACCTTCCTGTGGTTTAAGGCGAAAGTGGTACCAATAGCACTAGAAACTCTGTCCAAACTGAAGAACAAAGGAGGCATGGGCCATATGGATAACAAATCCCACGCTCAGCAGATCTGGGTGAAGTTGTTCCTTAGATTGATGCAAATGCACATGTGCTGCCTGCCCCTATCTTGAATCATGAACTGGGCTTGAGTTCAGGGTCTTCAGGAGCGAGTCTCACCATGCTCATTATGCAAATGGATGGTGAGCCACCCGCAAATGCCCTCCCAAAAAGGCACCCCACATTACTGGCGACTGTGCAATTGGGCAGTGCGCCTGGGCAGCTTGTCTTTCAAACTAGCGGACTGGGATGCTTCCCAAATCCACAGGGATGTTGAGGCCTGTAATTCACAATGATTTTTGCAACAAATTTGGAGGAACAAAATTGAATCACCCATTAATACGCCGCCAAGTCAATCATCATCAGCTACTAGTTGACCCTGATTGAGTATGGAAATCTGCTCCCAAAACCTGGGCGCAACCCACCCGTTCGACCACAAATCTTGAATGACTGGGCAAACAAAGGCCATGACACCAACTACCAAATGAAGGATTTGACCTTAGGCCTCAACTCCTGATTGGTAATGGCCATGCAGCGGTCAGTAACCTGGTGGATCCTTCACCATGAGATTAAATCTGGTAAGCATAGTGGATTGGATTACCTGCACAAGGATTGCCCCATATGCTATAAACTGGAAGAAAATATCACTCACACATATTACAAATGCGCCATGTTCAAAAATATTGGTCCATGATATGCTACATCCTGTTGGGTTAACAACTGCTGATGGGAATGCATCTGTTGCAGGACCTTTTTTGCAAAAACCCTGCGATCATCCCCAATCTTATTATGAGTCTTCATCTACCATTATTGTGTATGGGTGATACACTCAGCTCCTCATTGCCAAGAGTTTAACCAATGAGCGCCCCATCACAAAATTTGGGTTATGAAGACCATTTGGATTATCTCCAATTAGCTCAAATGGATCTCAAATTTCTTGCGCCTAATCTCCACATGTTACAAAGCTGTGTGTTTGGCTTTCACCCCATATTGCTCATCATACGCAATAAAGCAACAAATCAATTGAAGATTTAATGGGCTGTAAGCCCGCCAATGCTAGAACTGTGGCTAACAATAGCAATTGCTGATCAGCAATGGTCAGTGGTGCTAGGTCTCTAGCAGCCCAAATTCCCAGTCTCTATCCTCAGCCAAATTGCCTGTGTTCCACCCTCCCCTCTTTCTTTCCTTTTATTTTTAAATAAAGTATGGAGCTTTTAAAAAAATACTTACAAAAGTAAGATGTGACCTAATTTGGAGCATTCTCTTTTTTTAGAATTTAGGCATACAAATTGGTCCTGTAGTTTCAGAGTTATGCGCAAACAAACATATAAAAAAAGAAATTTATAGAAAGGTCAAATTGAGAACCTCTTCTTTTTTAAAGTCAGTTAAAAAGCAAGTATGTGTATGCATGTGTGTGATGCCCAGACAAAACTATGGCACACAGAGTCTTAAAAATTGGCTATAGGTGGATGGGAGGGGGTCTGTGTGCATCTCAAAGCCAGATTTTTAATTTCTATAATAAGATAAAAAGTTTTATATATAAGAAGTGCCAAATTTTATATGTTTTTATTGAAAATCAGTATATTATGGCTGAGAAATTTGATATTTGGTTGATTTGATAGTTTAACATGTTTGTTGCCCAGTGTGATTCAGTTGAGTTTCTCATAGGGCCAAATATGACTATTAACAAAGTTTTAAATGCTAGGAGGCGAGAAAATTACTTTAAAATTTATAATTTATTGTCTCAATTGTCCAAAATCATCACAAATGGGTTTAAATTCTTAATGAATACTATAATTTTTATTTTATATGAGGTGGGCCGACCTGGGGATGATAATGCACTGATTAAGGGAAATCAAATGAATGGGAAAGGAGGATAAAATCTGGAAAACCTCCACACGCAGCATATGATAGGCCAGGAACTCCATGGAACGCCTTTGCTATTTGCTATCTCAGTTCAGGGCATTGGTGCGCAATGCCAACACAGTCATAATTGTCCCCTACCCAAGTTCCAGTACCAGAATTGAACTTGGGGAGGCAATGAATACTATAATATACTGTAATATAAATAATATCTTATCATAAACATAAATTAATTAAAAATAGTATAATATATTTTTTATTCTGTATCTACTCCAATCTAAACATCTAGCCACACACCTAGGAACTTTGTTTTGCATGCCTTTTTCTTATGTACTCTTAAAACTCCAATGGTGGTTTTGTAATGGATCAGGCTGCGCTTGATCTTCACAATGCTTCTTATCAGGCGGCACTTGATCTGCATTTTGCTTTGATAGGAAGGGCCTCAAATAGGAGAGAAGTTTCAGAGGATAATTTGAGGAAGTTGAAGTTGGTGGTGAGTCATATGGGGAGTTGTATGATCAAGGGTGAGAGATTCAATGTTCTGAGACCAAGATGCGTCTGAGAAAATATGACGTCAGGGTTACAAACGGCATGGATGATGATTAGTGGGATGTGGAGCCTTTACAAGCAATGTGTTAGATGGTGTTTGAGAGAGCTAGCGTAGGAGGGAGCTTATTGTAATACTATCAGAGTGCTATTTATTAGGAGATGGTTAGGGCCTGAATGGCCAGTTGCATCTTCTATAGAAAAAACAGGAAATTAAAATAAAATAACTTGGTATTTTAAATCTTATCAAATAAAAAATATAGTATTAGATCGAAGTGATGAGCTCAACTGGTGAGCTTGGCTTGGCGTTGGCATCATTATTAGCCCTCTCATGGAGCCAGACCCTGCTGTTGATGTGCAGCGTCATGAGAACAGTGGTGCAGGAATATGTGGCAATGATGAGGAATGGCAGGAGGGTTCAGGAATGGGCTTCTGTGGGACTGTCCTTATTATGTCAGTGATAGGCTCTTACTACCCAATTCATTTGTGGCATATTAGTGCAAGCCCATCCATTGCATTAGATGCAACTCAAATACATTTTTTGTCAGCCTTGTGGGGACCCCAAGAAGAGGTGGTGGCCCCAGAAGGGGAGAAATGGTATCGTCATGTTTTGATAGTGGTGATGGTGAGTTTCTCATTAACATTCATGATAAGAGAGGTGGTTCAGGTATGTGGCACAAGAGCCGTGGAGGTGGTAGAGAGCCATGGAGTATCTAAATTTCCAAAAGGTTGGTCAGCAATGCCTATGGAAGCTTTGGATAAAATTCATCAGGTGGTGTCATGAGTTCAATTTTAGGTCTGGTTGGCTCAAGCAACAGGAGGAGAGACCCCTTTCTCACTGCAGATTGTGCAAATTGTGGAGGCGTTACCATCAGATTTGGCAGAGTGGGCAAAAACTGATTGAGGAGCAAGGTCGCTTTCCAGGTTCCATGGATGAGTGTGTCAACTGGATAGACCAGGCCGCCTGTATGGACAAGGTGCAGGATGAGGTGTGGTCAGCTTTGTTAACAGTGAGTCAGGGATGAGGATTGGTTAAAGAATACGCACATATTTTTCAACCTTTAGTAAAAGCAGCACGAGTATCATATTTGCAATCATTGTAAATGTTTTTACAGGGGCTGAAAGTGGATTAGGATGGCAGCTATGGTGGCTGCCAAAGTTCAGAGTACATTGGCTGAGGAAATCACATTGGCAGTACAGGTTGAGAAACAATTGGCCTTGGCATAAAACTGGTGGGAGGATTCTATGTCTCCAGGAATGGAAAGTCACCTGCAGTGGCTCGTAGAGGTCAAGGAGGTTTGCAGGGATCACCCAGAAATTTTGGAAATATCCATGGAGGGTTCCACCAGGGAAATGTTGAGGAGTCAGGGAGAATAGAAGGTCAGGGACACAGGAAGAATAATGGTCCCAAACCTACCTTACCTGCAGATTTTCAATCTGATAATTCTTTAACCATTAATACTACTTCTTCATTTTATACTCAGTTATTTATTCCGGCGGAGTTATATTTTCAAGGACAGATGGAGAGGGCGTTGGCCCTGGTGGATACAGGGGCTGAGGAAAACTATGTGTAATTTGCCCTGGCAGAAAATTTGAAGTTGAAAATGCAGAAGGGTCCTGAGGTGGTGTTCATTAATGTGTCAAGGAGAGCTCCCTCATGGCCTTTGGTGCCTTGAGTAGTTGTTTGGAAAAACTATTTTGGTTCAAAGAGAGTTTCTGTGCAATCAGGAATCTGTCCCATCCTGTGGTATTTGGGATGTGGTGGTGGCTTCAGTTTTAGCCTCAGGTTAATCTGCCATCTGATACAATTACTTTGAATTCTCAGATGGGGCCTTGGATGAAGTGGAAGATGGAGGTTGGAAGTGATGTTCCTAGTATTCTAAGAAATATGGGTGGAATGCAGGAGGGAGAGTTACCAGCTGAATATAGCAGCTTTGTGGGTATATTTGGTCCTATTGGGAGCTCACTTTTTCCCCTACTGATTCTTTTGCATTTTCATTTCAGTTTAAGGAGGGGTCAGGGCTTCCTCAGGGATGTCCAGTATATTCTCTTAATCAACGAGAAAAAGGAGCATTGTAGAGCCATGTAAAATCAATGTTGGACAAAGGATTGATTGAGCCTTTTAAGTCACCAGTTGTTTCTCCTGTATTACTGGTGCTAAAAGCGAGTGGAAAACTATTCCCATGCATGATTTCCAACGTCTGAACATGGTCACTGAGACTTATCTGTATCCAATGCCTTTGTTAGAGGATATTCTCCCAATGGTTACTGGTTGCATCATTTTTACATAGTTAGACCTTGCGGATGCAATCAGGCTTTGATGAGACTGGAACATCAAAAATACAATGCATTTAAGTGTCACTTGGGGGTATAAAATATTGCATGATGCCATTCGGTCTTAAAAATGCCCCAGCAGTGTTTCAGTAAATGATTGATCATGTCCTCAAATGTATAATCAGTCGATGCTTTGCCGCCTATATGGATGATATCTTGGTGTTTTTACAGTCCCAAGAGGATCATGTTCAAGATGTTTGGGAAGCTTTGGGGCAATTAGCCAGATGGGTCTGAGATAAAATCTTCTGATTGTGAATTCAATCAAAGTATTGTGACATTCCTAGACAACGTGGTTTTCCAGAATGGTTTGGTAGTATGTCTGGATAAACGCGTGTGGTATGAGCATGGAAGGCCCCTACTAATCAAATGGGGGTGCAGAATTTTTTGGGAGCATTGAAATTCCTATGACAGTTTGTGAGAAATATATCCTAAATGGCCTTACCTCTCATGCATCTAACGCAGGATGTTCCATTTGTGTAGGGAAGAAAAGAGGAGCAGGCATTCGAATTTTAAAGGATAAGTTACTTATGGCGCCTGTCTTGGCCCATCTGGATCCTATGAAACCATTTGTGGTAGAAACTGATGCTGCAAATTACTTGGTAGGTTCAGTGTTACTACAGGAAGGGGAAGATGGGCTCAAACACCCCATGTGTTATTTTAGATGCAAAAGAATCCCCATTAAAACTAATTATATGATATATGATAGGGAACTGCTGGCGGTGATGGCGGCCTTTCAGGAATGGAAGCACCAACTTCTCTATGCCCAACACCCTTTTGTTGTTTGAACAGACCATAGAGCATTATAATATTATCATGAATCAAGGAAGATGAACCAGCAGCAAGACAGATGGCATGTGGAGCTAGTACAATACAACTTCCAGGTAGAATACAGGCTGGGTTCAGCAAATGTTCTAGCAGACTAGTTGAGTTGGGAAAAAGGTTTATTGTATAAGAAGTATGAATTGGAGAAATTTAATACAGCCACAATGTTCCTTCCAGATCAATTTGCAATAATTGAGGGTGGGGGGATTGAGTTGGGGGAGGAAGTCCACCAGAAGCAAATAAGGTTAGAATTTGGATGGCTATTAAAGCCTGAGATGAGGGAAGGACAGCCAAATGGGCGCCATAGATTCTTCATGAAGAGGCATGGGATGTTATACCATGATTCTCGCGTATGGGTGTCCAATCCATCATTACAACGGGAGGTAATTTGGGTCTCTCATGATCATCTGTTGTTGGGTCATCCAGGAGCGGAGAAGATGGTGAGTTGATGCAAAAGGACTATTTGTGGTCTGGCCTGTGGAAGGATGTCAAGAAGTATGTGAGAGACATCGATGAATCCCCCCCTTGGGTTGGGACCATCTAGTACTAAAAAAAAAAGAAGTATGTGAGAGAGTGTTTGGTATGTGCAAAATTGAAACCCTCAAGGGAACCTCCATTGGGTAAGTTAAAGCCACTGCAGATACCACGTGTGACATGAAGTTCAATTAGCGCTAATTTTATAATGGGTCTTCCAAGGTTGCAGAGGAAGGATGCGTTATGGTGATCATGGATAAACTGACCAAATATGACAAGTGATTCCCATGTACAGGGAGTTTTTCAGCAAATTATGCAGTGAGGATTTTCATTGATAAAGTATTCTCCCAGCATGGATTAACTGAGGAAATTATTTTGGACCATGGTCCACATTTTGTCTCAAAATTCTGGTTGAGTTTGCTGGGAAATTTATAAATCTGGCCTGGTCAGTCCTTGGCTTACCACCCCCAATCTGACGGACAGACAGAGAGGGTGAATCAGATACTTAAGAAGTATCTCTGGTGTTATATATATAAATTGGCAGTATGACTGGGTTCTCTGGGTTTAGATGGCCCAGTTCACTTATAACAATCATTGTCAATCATCAATAGTAATGACTCCATTTTTGCAAATCATACTCTAAATACCAAATTAAATGGGGGATCCATGGGTGGATTTTGTCAGGGGGCGGATGAGGTGGCGCATACCATGACAGATATTGGGAAGAAGCTATGGGGAAATTTGGAGCAAGCAGTGGCTTAACAGAAGCATCAGGCAGATTGACAAAGAGTGCTGAATCCGGAGTTTGAGCCTGAGGTCTGGGTATTGGTGGCAGCTAAGAACTATGCTGTTCCAGTTAAATGTCATAAGCTGGTACTGAAGTTTTTGGGCCCATAACAGATCATTTGAGCCATTAAACATGTCGCTTTTAAATTGGGATTGCCAGAAGGTTATAAAGCCCATCTGGTGATTCATGCTTCCCAGTTGTGGGCATTCAAAGGAAAATGTGTGGATCAACCAGGACCAATAAACCCTAGGGAAGGGAATGTTCCAGAATATAAGGTGAAATGGATATTGGATGTGAGATGGGTGAAGGGCCAGCAGCAATTGCTGGTAAAGTGGAAAGGTTACCCAGTGGAGGAGATGACATGGCAGACAAAGAAAGACTGCACACAATGCTCATGGAAGGTCCAGGAGTTTTGGGCCCCAGTGGGGTGATGTAATGGATCAGGCTACGCCTGCTTTGCACATTGCTTCTTATCAGATGGCACTCAATCCGCATATTGCTTTGATAGGAAGGGCTTCAGATAGGAGAGAAGTGTCAGAGGATAATATGATGAAGTCAGAGTTGGTGGTGAGTCAGACCAGAAATTATATGTTTGAGGGTGTGAGATTCGATGTTATGATACCAAGATGCATCCAAGAAAATATGACGTCAGGGTTATGAACGGCGTGGATGATGATCTGGTGGGATGTGGAGTCTTTGTGAGAAATGTGTTGGACAGGGTTCAAGGGATCCTAGTGTAGGAGAGAGCTAATTACAATAATAGCAGAGTGCTATTTATTAGGGGATGGTTGGGGCCCAAATGGCCAGTTGCATCTTCTAAGAAAAATCAGGAAATTCAAATAAAATCACTTGCTATTATAAATCCTATTTCATTAAAAATTATATTATTGGATCAAAGTGATGAGCTCAACTGGTGATCTTGGCATGGCGTTGGCGTCATCCTCAGCCCTCTCATGGAGCCATACCCTGCTGTTGATGTGCAGCGTCATGGGAACAGTGGTGCAGGAATACGTGGCAATGATGAGGCATGGCGGGAGTGTTCATGGATGGGCTTCTGTGGGCCTGTCCCTAGTATTGTCAGCGACATGGCTTTTACTACCCAATTCCTTTGTAGCATATTTGCTTGAGCCCACCTGTTACATGTTTTTAGTGGTTTTTACCAATTCAATTTCATTTAAGGTTTCATATTTAAAATTGCATTTAGTGAAGTTAAACCTTCAAAGTGTTTGTTAACACATTCATCACCTCATCACCCAAATATGGGTGATGGGGGCCCCACAGAAGCATACCTGTCACCCATATTTGGGTGACATGGCAACAGTGTGTTAAATGGTTCTTCCAAGCAGTTGGTGGTTTTTGGTTGTTTAATAATATGCTTGATGGTTTCAGTAAGCAGTTAGTGTTTGGTTGATTCAATAAATTAATTGGTTTGATAGGTTGTTGGAGTTTTTTGGTTGTTTTAATAAGTTTGGGTTTGCTTTACAAATATGAAGAAGATAGAAATTGGTTATGGTATATTTAATGGTTTATTTATTAGTTATTAGTAATTGGATAGTAGCTTTGGTTATTATTTTGTTAAGCTTAGTTATGTGAGGTGTTTGGTGATTGGTTGATTTGGTATGTTCAATGGGTTTAGCTAAGCAGTTTAGTGGTTTATCAATATGGATTATCTGATAAAGTTTAAAAACCATAGTGAAGCACGGAATCTTGATGTTAGCTTTATATAGTCTCAAAAAAAAACCTGCCCAGTTTAGTTCCCCTAGTTGATAAAATACTTTTAGCAAGTTAAGTTAAAAATTAACACTTTTCAGTCCGCTCAATTTTACTTTTGAGAAAATTTTATAAAAAAAGTTTATTTTACCATTGCCATCTGGCCACACCAGTTTTCTATTTTTGATTGCAGATCCGCTTCCTTCTGCTCTAATGTGGGGTAGCAGTACTTCACCACCTAGCGTAATCCATCCTTCAGGCAAACGTGTTTGCACAGGGTTATATAGCCTGCTATCTTCTTTTGCCATTTTGTCCCCCCACAGGGCTTAGCACTCCACCTGGTGCGCATCCACCCTTCTCACCTCCATTCTCTCGCCCTCCCTCATTTCACAATCCAATTTTGCCTATAAGTTGACTACATGCACTTAATTCCATATGCCAACAAGGCAATTATCAAATTGGCCAACTGTAAGGAGAGTGTCTATAACTCTCCTGTTCCCAGCGTGGCAGTGCACAGTGCATAAGGCCAACGCCAGGGAACTAGCCATTAGTGCTAAAGTAATTAGAGCCCAGCAGAGGGTGCTGGAGCAATAACCACTTAGGCACAGAAGTGCGAGTCTTAAAATAAAAACCCACTAAAAGCGACGTGGTGCAAATAACAAAAGGGGCTAAGCGACCCAGGTTGGAGGGAACCTGGGCAAACAAATGGTGCACAAGGTGATAGCTGTAAGGTATTTGCAATGGCAAGGTTAATGGAGCGTGAGACCTCCTCAAAAAGGTTTGCACACAGGAGCGTTTGAAATATCATAAAATCCAAATGTAAATGGGAAAAAAATTAACTGGGAAGTCAACCAACAAGGATGTTGGTTAGGGGGAAAACATATTTAAACTCAACTGGGGGAATTAGGGTTATGCTGCAAGCAACCCAAGCACTGACACACCAATAGGGCAAGGCAACAATCCAAATTAGTCAAATAAACTGAAACTGACTTCACTTGAGTGATCAATTGAAGTTGGATTTGATCCAAACATGTTGTTTCATAAATGGAACAGGTTCTGAAACCCCGTTCCTTGACAAACTGAATGGAACCATCCAAGTTAATTTGGTAGATTATCCGCTTTAAAGCCTGGACTGATGTGAGGGGATGGGCATTTGGCACCCCAATAGTACCAACCAGGGCATATTTCGCCCATACCCAGCGTTGGTCTAGGGTGTGCCTCAGGTCAGGGAGGGCCTGTAGCTTCACCTTCTGGGCCTCCTGGCGCCCAGCCTTATCTTTGGGGTTGGTCCCCCACTATGATGTCATGTGCACATGACATTACCCTCTCCTCCCAATGGGGCTCAACCCCCCTCCAGGGGCTTGCGCAAGGGAAAAGTTCTTGTGGGCAGGGGCTAACTTCATGGCGGCAACAGTCAGTTTAGGTTGGAATTCAGCAGTTTAGGGGAAACTCTTGTGGAAGACTTTAATCAGATCTTGGGCATGCACACAGTTTCGCGCTGGAACCCAACTGTTCTATGCAGCGTCAAAGCCCTTCTAGGATACCAGGTACTCAAGTCTTCATTTAATGCAGTGGGAGGCAACTATTTCTTCCACCTATCACTCTGGTGCCCCACCCACAAGATAGGCCTCAGGAGTCTCTGGTGGGAGCCCTCAAACAACGTCAATTTTCTCTCATGAAACACAGAGATGATCTGGAATGAGGGGGGGAGATCTAGCTGGTATGAGGCATGGCCCACCTTTCTAACAACGCGGTAGGGGCCAATCCTTTTTGGTCCTAGCTTCCTACATGGCTGCTTGATAGGGATGTTACAAGCATCAAGCATCATGAGATCCCCTTCCTTGTATGCAGGACCCACTCGGCGCTTCCCATCAGCGTTCTCCTTATACACCTGCATAGCCGCCTCCAAGCTTGTGGAAACCCCCTGGTGGACCTTCTTGATTGTCTTGGCAAAGTCCACCACCGCTTCAACTTTAGACCCACAGATGGGCTCCATGTTAAAGGCGGGGTTAAAGCCATGGCTGAAGAAAAACAGGGAACAACTGATTGAGGAGTGCAAGGTATTCTTGTAGCTAAACTGGGCCATGGGAAGGTGAGAAGCCCAATCTGAATGATCTGCGGCGGTGTAACACCGCAAGAACTGCTACAAGCACTGGTTCACTCGTTCTTTCTGCCCATCTGATTGGGGGTGATAGGCAGTTGAACGGCAGGGGCGAATCTGAAGAGTCTTACACAACTCTTCCCAAAAGATGGAGGTGAACTGGGGTCCCTGGTCACTGATAATCTCTTGGGGAACCCCATGGAGCGCAAACACATGGGTGACGAAGAGCCTAGCCATCTCAGCTGCGATTATTGTAGTTCTACAGGGAATGAAGTGGGCGAACTTTGTAAAACGGTCCACCACCACCATGATGAATCATAAACATCAGAGACAGGTAGTTCTACAATGAAATCAACCGAGAGGGAAGTCCAGGGCCCATCAGCCTTTTGGACTGGTACCAACAACCCTGCTAGAGGTTGACGATTGGGTTTCATCTGGTTGCATACCAGGCACTCCTTAGAATACCACCCCACCTGAGCAAACAAGCCTTTCCAATTGTAGGTGCAACATATCAACTCCAAGGTCTTTGCTTTCCCTGGATGACCAATGGTGATACCATCATGATGGTCCCGGATGATTTCCAGGCACAGTGGGCCAGCAGGTACCCAAAGGCGTCCCTGAAACCACACCATCTCATCCTCTACATGATAACCCCTGGATAGATCCTCTTGATTTGAAGCACTCTTTGCAAGTACCATAGTATATTCATCTGACAGCAGCTGAGAAAGGACTACTCTCCTGAACATACTATATTTCTCCACGTTTTCCAAAGGTGCAAGCGCTGTCCTGTTGGCCAGAGGAGAGGGAAGTTGCGACAGACTTTACTGTGCGGAATCATAACATGTGTGTTGTGCACTTCTACCTCTTTGGGGTCAGAGGCTAAAGCAGGGTTGCGGCTCAAAGCATCTGCCAAACCATTATCCTTGCCCTTGTTAAACTCATATGTGAATGCAAATTGGGCAAGGGTCTCATGACAACGGGTCTGCTGTGGGGTTAGGACTTGAGGGGCACGGTAGTACAGCAAGGCACGGTGATCTGTATGTATGCAGAATGTTTGGGTAGAGCCATGCATTTGGTGATGCCAATATGTCAGCGCCTCCACCACTGCTAGTAACTCCTTGTCGTAAATGGCATAATTCAACTCTGGCAGAGACATTTTCCTAGAAAAATATCCCACTGGATGCTCTATCCCATCTTCACCTACTTGTAACAAGGTGGCCGCTATGGCAAAGTTGGAGGCATCAGTAGACACAATGAACTCCTTTGAAGGGTCGACATGGTGAAGAACAGACGTGAACAACAGGGTGCACTTTACTGCTTGGAAAGCATCCTCCAAAATGGGGGACCACTGAAGCACCTTGGCACCACTAGCCTTGTATAAGGGAGCTGCCACCTCAGACAAATTGGGATTGAACTCCTTGAGAACGTACACGTCCCCAAAAAGCTCCTTAATTCCTTGTCTGAGGTGGGTTAGGCAACTCACAAATAGCATTCTCCTTGTCTGGAGTGATCATTTGTCCCTGGTCAAACATGACGTTGCTCAGAAAGGTGACCTGGGACTTGAAGAATTCACACTTGCTTATCTTCAGTGTAAGGGCTGGCTTCCTTTAACCGCTCCACCACTTGCTGAAGGTGTACTGCATGGGACTCCTGATCAGGGGAAACCCCAGGATGTCATCCATGTAGGCAACCGTGCATACCCCTAACAAGTCCCCCAATGCTGCATCAATGCGGCGTTGAAAGATAGCAGGGGCATTCTTAAGCCCAAAGGGCATGACCCAAAACTGTAATATTCCCTTTCCAGTGCAGAAGGCGGTTAGCCACTCCTGGCCCTTCTTTATCCAGATCTGATTAAACGCATTGAGGCAATCCAGCTTGGAGAAGACCTTTGCCTTCTCCACATAGCGCGCAATCTGTGAATCCAAAGGGATGGGATGGAGGTCTGGTACAGTGACATTGTTAGGGTTCCTGTAGTCCACACATGGGCATAAAGTACCATCAGATTTCTCCACAAAGAGAAGGGGGGAGCATATAGGGGAGGTACGCTGAAAAATCGCACCTTTAGCTAACTGATCCTTCACCCACACATCCAATGCATCTTCCTCCCGCACAGTCAATGGGTAAATGGGGGAAGATATCCGCACCAGATCCACCATGAGCTTGAAGTCACAATCAAATTCTGAGTGCTCAGGAAGTGTGTTAGCGGATGCTGCGTTAAAAGAAGATTCCAACCCCTCCAAGCAGGATGGTAGGGAACCTCCACAGAGGGCTTCAGTAACGAGGCAAGGTGATAAGGGAGACGGTGGGGCCAGTAGGGCAATTTGCCCTGGGCGTTCTCTTCCAACTAGGCGCAATGAATGTGCGACCATTCTTCATGGTAAGGGACAGGGTATTCTTTTTCAGGTTAGTTCTAACGTCAAACTTCCGCCACCACTCCACTCCCAAAATGATAGGGAATATGAGGTTTTTGACCGCACTGAAGTGATCAGATAAGTGGTACTTGCCAACCTGATAGTCCACTGTCCCAATGATCTTCAGAGTGGGAATACCTTGGGACGCCCCTCCCCTAACCATATCACCTGGCAAGTAACTCAGTCCAAGGTAGTCGGCTAGGTACTGATCCATAAAGTTCCCAGAGGCATCAGTATCCACTAAATAGTGGCGCAGTTTTCCTAAAGGTGAGGAGAGGGTAGCAGTCAGTAGAAAATACCTGGAATGGTCTTTATTTATGGTAGACAATGACAACACCTCACCAAAAATTTCTTCCTCTGGCTCATGCAAGCCACCAGAGTATGTTTTGTAATCATAAAAGAGGGAGGGATAGTTGGCCACTCTTTATACTGAGGCCACATACCCCACCATGCCTTCTGCAGGTGCATATACTTTTATCATATCTTAAACGGAGTTTTTTCTCTGCTTCCTGAGTGCCCCAGATCATGGTAGGGGTCAAACGAGGGTTCTCAGGGGTTATTTGATATACTGGAATAGGGTTCTCATCCAAGCCATAAAAGCTAAGAAACAGCTCAGAGGGTTGGTTAGTATTATCATCATAAAAACGCGTTTTCAGACACAAATGACCCTATTCTCCTAATTGCAATGGAATACCCAACGTTATCCATGGCCAACATCCCCAGGCTCATCTGCACTGATTCCAACTGCATTGGCTAAATGTGCAAGCAAAGGGAAACTTGTTTATTTTATTTATAATTAATAATTTTGGCGGAAATTTGGGGAATCATTACTTTCATACATTGAAGCATCCGCATCCACCAGGTACAAACACAAAGGGTGGATACTTTCCAGTTGGAGGCAACCATAATAATGCCAAGTTTCCCTAACCTTTGGGAAAAAGAGGAAACAGCGGTGCGGCTAATGACAGCTGAAGCCCACAGCTGGCGCCTACTGTTTTCACTTTGGAAAAGTTACACACAAAAAAGTTTGTGCACATAGGGAAAAGAGGTAGGTCAACTAATGTAAGGAGAGTGTCTATAACTCTCCTGTTCCTAGCGTGGCAGTTCATGGTGCACAAGGCCAACACCAGGGAACTATCCATTAGTGCTAAAGTAATTAGAGCCCAGCAGAGGGTGCTGGAGCAATAACCACTTAGGCACAGAAGTGTGAGTTTTACAATAAAAAACCCATCAAAAGTGACGTGGTGCAAATAATGAAAGGGAATAAGTGACCCAGGTTGGAGGGAGCCTGGGCGAACAAACAGTGCAAAATGTGACAGCTGCAAGGCATTTGCAATGGCAAGGTTAACAGAGCGCGTGACCTTCTCAAAGAGGTTTGTGCATAGGAGCATTTAGAATAGCATAAAATTTAAAACGTAAACGGGAAAAGGTTTATTTGGGAAGTCAACCAACAAGGATGTTGGTCAGGGGAAAGCATATTTAAACTTGACTGGGGGAATTAGGGTTATGCTGCAAGCAACCCAAGCACTGACCCACCAATAGGGCAAGGCTCCTATCAGGCGGACAGCAAGTAAGAATTAGACTAGCCTGCCAGCCCAGATGCCAGATGCCAGAGCATCAGAGCAGCAAACCAGAATGCCTGAGGCACTGCTGCTGATATGACAAATATGGAACCAGAAAAGAGTTCCACCAATATCTGCCAGTGAGCCAGAATTTCATATAGGCACAAAATAAAGTACCAGATGCACATGGCCGTTAACCCTGAGGGGTACAAGAATGTTGGCAGATAAGGCGGCTTAATTTTAACATGTAAAAACTAATTTTTTGGGAAGAATTTTTAATGGAAATTTAGGAAAGAAAAATCGACCAACAATTTTCTCAGTGCAATGCAACTGATTAAATAGTAGTTGATTTGGGGGAAAACAAAGCTGGGATTGGGTCCCTCAAATTTGACCTAACTGGCAAATTATTTGGGAATGGGTGGGTTAGTTCCTTGGGAACCATTATTGCAGAATTTGGCAGCAGGCCGAGTTGCTGTCAGTTCAACCTCGAACGCCTGAACCAAGACTCAACTACATTTCTGATGGTTGGCATGATGGCGTTTAGCCCAACAAGCGGTGGGAATCCCCAAGGCCACCCCACATAGGGGTGGGCCCATTTGGTTGGGAACAGGTTTGGGATGCCCAACCCGCCCGTGCTCAGTTGCTCGGTCATTTGTTCAGTCAATGACATTGTATCAGGCGCAATGCCCAATTTGTTAGCAGGAAGCTGCCCATTGGGGGTGATGCCTGATAGATTTGGGAGAGGAGAGATTTTTCTGATTGTCATGTTAATTGAATTGCAACCGTTGGGCATTTTGGCTGATAGATCAGTCTTTATACCTTTTTGATCATTTAAAATCCAAGCATCAGGTGGATTGCCGCTCAAATTGGTTACAATTGATTTTATTTTGGCAATCTTGGCGCAGATTTCACTGATTCCTCATAACAGTTCTGCCAAGGTTAGTGTGGGTACTGGGAATGGGATCTGAAGTGGGAGAGCTATTACCCAGCGCTCATCTACTATGTGAGCAAGATCACCCTGAGTAACAAGGGGTACAGCCATCCTCTTCAGTGATTTTTTACTCAGAAATGGGAAAATGGCCCAGTCAACACCCAGGGGACGTTCCCCGGGACTTACAGTTCCCATCCAAATTAGTTAAATAATCCAAAACTGACTTCACTCAAGCGATCAATTGAAGTTGGATTTGACCCAAATGTGTTGTTTCATAAATGGAACAGGTTTTGAAACCCCGTTTCTTGACAAACTGAATGGAACCATCCAAGTTAATTTGGTAGATTGTCCATTTTAACGCCTAAACTGATGTGAGAGGATGGGCATTTGGCACCCCAATAGTACCAACCTGGTCATATTTCGCCCATACCCAGAGTTGGTCTAGGGTGTGCCTCAGGTCAGGGAGGGCCTGTAGCTTCAACTTCTGGGCCTCCTGGTGCTCAGCCTTATGTTTGGAGTTGGTTCCCCACTATGATGTCATGTGCACATGACATCAATACTGCATTTGTACCAGCTGGCTTTATCGATTTTCACCTGTTTAAAGGCTACTTTGATATTGACTTCTAGATGTAGGAGGATGCTGCAGAAGTGGCTTCTATTTCTCTTATTTATAAAAACACTCCCATACCAACTACCCCAACTCGCCTCCCTACAGACACCATATTGGTGGTGTCCTTTATATCTCTCCCTTTCCACCTCCCACCTCAAATTTTATATGATCAGTTGATGGTGGGGCTTCTGGCTTATGGGACTCAGACCAACCTCATCTCCACTGTTCCCTATGGTGCAGAGTGCCTTGCTGCCCCTCACACTACTGCTATCATAATACCACACCACCCTGCCATAGCCCAACAAATCCCCCATGCTTGTATTGCAGAGGTATCTGAGCACTTTTTTTGGGCTCATGTGGATAATGGTCACCAGATTTGTCTCCTCTGTTTTGGGTTTGATCATTACAAAAAATCCTGCCCTATGCCACTTTCTCTGATGTGGCTTGAGAGCCCTATTCAGCAGATTCTGAATGGGGTATTTTATTGCCACCTCCCACTCAATGTTCTTGTTTGATGGGATAGAGTGGGAAATTGCCCCCACCAAATCAACCACCCACATTAACCCACCCAATTATACCCCCACTAATCAGAGTCAGGCTTGGACCACCATTCACACCCAAGCAGACCATTTGACTATTTTCTGCCTGAATTTATCATCCACTATTTTCATGAACTGAAATCCATAGGACCTGTTGGCTGAGGTTGATAATCAGGTAAAGTCATCATGAGTGAGAATTCTGGTGAGCCTCTTGGCCAGTTCCTATATGGTTGGGCCAAATTTTGTCCTACTGCCTTTAACAAAATCCTATCCCCCAAACATTTCACTCATAAACCCAATGCCACCCCTACCAAAATGACCACCAGCTTGCTTTAACAGTGGTGGCCTCTCCCCATTACCACAAACTATCAAAGCAGTGGCTCAATCAGTGGCTCAATTCCAACTAGGTCTGACACACTCTACTACCCCCCTGATTTCCCCAAAGCAGCCTGAAGCAAAATCAGTAAATTATTCAATGATGCCAAAGCTGCTGTCATGCATATTGCTAAACTAGCAGATTTCAACCCATCTGCTAGAAACACTCACCAAAGTTTATCCAATTTTGCCCAACTCCCAATGCCCACATTCAAGCTGAATATCACTTAGCGGAATTTGTTGAAGCTGTCTACCAAGCTGATCTTAATGATGAGGATGAGAACTCATTTTACACTGCCATTTACCCACACTACGCTGATGCCCCAATGCCCTGGCTCTCTGCTTTAGTCCATTTCTACAATTATCACAAAATTGTCATGAATAGTATGTCTGCAGAAGAGCCACCCAACCCCCCTCATCCTCTGCCATGGTGGGTTAGCGGTTTCCACTCCCCACCTGGTTAGAGATTTTTTTGTTTTGGTTTTATTGTTTCATTAGTTCAGTTCTTTTGCTCTTTGCTTATTGGTATTGTCCATCCCCTGGTCAGCATACCTCAAATAAATTTAAGTTAAGTTGAAATAGATTAGTAGTTTGGAAGATGTGTCACAAACACATAATGATTTTAAATATAGAGAGAAGTTTTGGGTAGCAGTTTGGTGTTATCTGATTAATTTGATAGATTTATTTTATTTGGCTGAGTGGTGATGGTTTTTGGTCGATTCGATAGGATACAGTTTAGTTTTGGGAGTGATTAGTTATTGGTTGATTTGCTAGGTTTAGTTAGTTTTGGCTGAGTGGTTGGTGGTATTTGGTTGATTCGATTGAGCAATTAGATTTGGCCGAGTAGTTATTGCTTAACTATATATAAAATCTAAATTAATAAATTCGAATCACCTGAAATTCTATAGACGCCGTAGCGAAGCACGGATAATGGATGCTAGTCTATAATATAAAACAAAATAATCAGCTCAAATTGTCTGGGAATAAATAAACCCAAACAACGCTGTGTAACTCCGCTAGAATATCAACAAATCTATCTTTTGTAAGCTTTAGTTTTTACTAATCATTCATTTTAAGAGTCTTGCATTGCTGAGAATCAGATAAGACTATTAGAAATTACTGTGATGTCAGAAGTAAGTATTTATTAAAGCTATAGATTATTACTCTAGAATTTTATACTCGATTAAAATTGCAAAAATAGCAGCAAATTACTAATTCTGAGCGCGAAGTTTACCAAGTGAATAAATTTCTTGTTTAAAAGTTTAGAGCTTAGCAGTAATTATTTATCCATTTTAATTTTAAATATCATTTGGTAACCAACCTTTTAAACCAATAAACATGTTTTATAAGCATCCTTTAATTTGACAGCTATTCTGCAAATAAATTTGTTAAAATCAGTGCTGTCATAAAATAGAAGATAAACTGTTGAAATGATTTATGCGTTTTTAACTTTACTCATTATATTAGAAGCTTACTTAGGGGTGAAAATAACAGCGGCTTAGTTGTACCACAAAAACATGTTATAATAATTATAGATAGTTTCAAGTATTTCACGGTTAGACAAAATTAAACCAACCTTTGAACTAATAAAGCTAAACCAAGGTCCAAACAACGTATATATAACACACTAATGCTATAACTGCAATAGAAAAAGTTTAATTCCTCTTTTTAGAGCGAGACTAGCATAAAAACTGCAGCTTAAACTTAGTAACAAAGTGCATTTCAGTCATCAAGCTTCGTTTAATTAATGTAATTATAAACTAGATCTCTGAATAAACAAAAGGGTAGAAGAAAGCTAGCTGATCCAAAAGCTACAGAACTTTAAGGTGAAATCAAATTTAATGCATGAACCACGCTTTATGATTTACGACTAAAATTTTTATATGGATATTATTTAATATGGACGCTCTAATTATAGAAATTCCTTGACCGCATTAAAGGTAATTCTATCAAACTTCAAATCATATATTGATAATAGCTAAATAGCACATATACATTTAAATCAAAGTATAATTGAGACAAAAGTCAAGCTTATATGAAAGGATATAAGGCGCTTTATAGATATTGCCTGCTGGAGAAGACATATGCGCAAATACAACAATATTCAGTGAAAATCGATTAGAAACACGGTATCTAAATCTAGCAAAATATATTTATATCTAAGGCAACAAATAAAGCATTGTTGTGTAATAAAAAGTTGCTTTGCCAGTATAAATTTAATTATAGCACATAAAATTATAAAAGTTTATTTAAGCTTTAAAGAAAAAGTATAGCAAAAATTAGGAAAAATGAAAAGTTTAGCTAAAGTTTTGAGTATGAAAATATGTTCGCTGATATAAGCAGGCTATAGAAGGCTATTAATAGGGAAATATAAATATTATAAGTAAAGTAAGCGAAACGGACACTGGTGAACACTCTGGCAGAAGTAAACTGTACAATCAGGTTTAAACAATCTGTTCTTTTGCGTTTCAAGGTTGACTGCCATGAGTAGCGTTTGCTAAATTAGATGAAAAGATGGCAAATCCAAATATCAAAAAAGCAAACATATACTGCACTTAGGCGTAGTTCCAACACCTTTTCTTGTGCCGATAGAATCATCAAGCGGAATATCTTTCATGATATTAAGATGAATAATTGTCTGTTGTCCTTCAGGGATCCTTGCCTCTATAAAATGTTTAAATAATCTTCCCTTTTTAAAATCAAAAACAATAAGTATTTCTTATACTGAATATAAGCACTTACCTTTTAAAGTGAGCTTATTATCCAGAAACTTTCCCAGGTGAACAAATTTGAGCCCATGAATAGAAGCCGGTTTATCAAACACCCAATCTAAATAGAGTTGTTTCGAAAACTAATATTTAAAAATGCTTCGGTACTTAAAAACTCATATACGTATTTACAATGATATAAAAATTTACCTTCGGGCCAATGATCTAAAACATGGCGTTTGAAATCACTAACTGTTGAAGTTGAAGAAAAGTCAAAGGCCGCCCTTTTCCCGGAAACCAATAACAATACTATATGCGACGTGTTGAGAGCGGTAGACATATTGGGACTAATCTTATCTGTAGGCTGTGATGATTCTAACTGATTCATATATAATAGCCTTGACCAAGTTAGAGAAAAATATGTGAGTAAACGAAAAGCAAAAGAGACCAAATTTTGACTATTGATTTAGGCTAACCTTGAGATTAAATGCCAGTCAACCAAAAAATATTCTTTTATTTCAAAATTGGCACAGTTGAGGTCAAGTTGTGTCAAATAATTTTAGAAGCTCGTTTCAAACAAGCGTAAAGAGGTATGGCACCCATCATAACCATTGCAACTCGGAAATGATGCTTAATCAATATGTGGAGCAATACATCGAAGATCTCAAAAAACAATGGAACTTAACCGTTTCAATGATTTTCAAAAAACCCTCTGTTTTTGGCCCTTAAATTTGGCAAAAATTCTTAGCCGACGTCTACATATTTTGTAAATATTTTGGTTCTTGTCCGTAACACGAATATTCGATAAATTTTGAAATAAATATATGTAGATCTCATTTTTTGGACGTATATATGCGTTTTTAGGTTTAAACCCATTTTTTGGACGCATATATGCGTTTTTAGATTTACACAAGCCCCTTTTTTGGATGCATATATGCGTCAAATCAATAAAAGGGTTATACGTTCGTCGCCCAGCGTGATTTAGTTGTTACGGGGCCCAAATGCGACTATTGACAAATTGTCGAACGCCAGGAATTAAGAAAAATATCAAAACTATAACCTATTGTCCCAATTGTCCAAAAATCACCACAAATATGTATGGACTGCTTTAATAAATATTATAATACACCGTCATATAATATTTCATCATAAATATAGATTAATAAAAAGTATAGTATAATTTGAAAATCTACTTAATAAAAAATTTCACTGACATACTCACTGATTGACTGACTGACTGACATCTGAAACCTTTGAGTCAGATAAGTTTAATTTATTTGGGTGAGTTGGTGAGAATTGGCAAATTTTATCGAATCTGAAATTATCGAGCCTGATGGGTTCAATCTATTTGGGCGAGTGGGTGAGGATTGGCAAATATCATTGAATAATTCACCAAATTGCTCACCTGAAGCTAATTGAGTCTAATAAGTTTAATCAATTTGGGTGAGTGGGTGAGAATTGGCGAATATTATCAAATTCACCAAATTGCACACCTGAAAAACAAAAATCAGTATTAGAGTTCTAAGTTGATTAAGTAGGATAATCAGCTCACCAGCCACGAGGGCAACAGCGAAGCTGTTAGTCTGAGTGGCTCGAGAGTAGTGCTGGCACAGCCTATAGGCTGTCAGTGTGAACTTATCATCTGATAAACTAAATACCTTAGCGAAGCATAGGTATATGGATGATAGGTTTATATGTTTTAAAAAACCTGCCTAATTTGGTTCACCTAATTAATAATTAACTTTTGGCAAGTCAAGTAGAAGTTGATTTAGTAGTTTGGAAGATATGTCACATACTCACTTTATTCAAGATAAGAGGACCAGGAGACCTTACTTTATCAATCTGTTAAAAACAGATATTATATCAGATACTACACTTTATTCTAGATAAGAGGACCAGGAGACCTTACTTATTGATCTGTTAAAAACAGTTATTATATCAGATACTACACTTTATTCAAGATAAGAGGACCATGAGACCTTACTTATCGGTCTTTTCAGTAAAATATAAATTTAAAAATAAAAATATGAAATTAGGGTGGAGGGTGGGGCAGAATCCAAACTGGTGGGGAATTGGATGGGGGTGGGTCAATCGTTTCTCTAATATGGCAGGTTTGGGTTGCTTTGTCAATTGCTAGAAATGGGATGGTTCCCCACTCTTGGATTCTGGCACGGCATAATGCAACCTTGGATTGACCAAATAAAGCAATTCAAAAGGTTTCAATAATTAATTTTGAAACCCTATTGTTGATCTCTAAATTTGTCCAATTTAAGCTATTTAAAGCACTTACGAACGCTAAATGAATAGTATAAATTACAATTTAAAATAGAGTCGACCTGATTTGGAAATAAATAGTGTTGGGACCAGATGCAAAAAACCAATCGAGAGAATCATGCAGCTGAGAATCAGCAATGTACTAATTCCAGTGA
>JAKSZP010015285.1:0-27057 GCA_022478985.1 Massospora cicadina | reverse complement strand
CAAAATTAATGTGATAAGCTCTCCAAGGGAAGAATTAGGAATGACTTGACCAAGAGGTTATGAGCGAAATAGCAATGGCAAATAGAAATAATTATTCTTAATTGAGCCATGAAATGAACTACAACGTCAAGAGTCTCCTGTCTAGGATGAGGAGAAAATCAGGAAATCAAGGACGCTGGACCAAGAATCCTGAATATGACAGTGGGTCATATACCCTGATGGGGGGAAACCCAGATCCCAGGACTAATATCATCACAAGTAAATTGATCAGCCCAGCATGACAGTAGATCATGGGGACCACGCTCTGAGAATGCATTAGCGAGGAGGAAGAGGAAGAACGCCATATGCCAAAGGTCATTCTGAGAAGCATTGAGTATTGACGAGTGTACTCCACTTGAACCAATGAGATATTTGACCAAGTGTCTTAAGCAGTGTTCTCATGCCCAGTCCTTTTCTCGCTGGAAATCTATGCAAGAGTGGGGATGTGTTGGGATTTTTTCCCATATTCCCAGTCTTCTAGATTACCTAGTATCGCTAGGGGAAAATCCCTAAGGCGAAGTGAATCAGAAATTGGTTGTCCTGAGTTTTGGAGTAACTACGTTTGGGGGATTTTGGGATATTCGCCTGGTCGTATCCATCAGGGATTGATCTAGACAAATACTTAAGATCTTATTGGGCGGAGTTGACAACAAAATAGGGGCATCTGATAGTGATTAACTATCAGGTGTACCAATTGGGATTGGTTGGGTTTCATCACCAACTGATTCATAATGAATAGAAAGTTGTGAGGCGAGTGATGCCACCTGCAACTAGAAAATCAATTGGTTGGTGAGTGACCTGCCATAATGGGTAATAAGTCCCATTACCTAATCAGGTTGCTAGCCAAATATGGTTGGTTTGCTTGAATTGAGTGGAAAATGTTAGGGACACCTTTGATGACTCTTTTCATTTGAGGTCTTGAGGATGTCCAATGACAGAATCCTAGCCAGGATGGGGAAGACCATCACTGCTGAGACGAGGATGGGTGTTTCAATGTCAACGGCTGCCATTTCATTGAAGAGATGTCAACCAAGGTTTAGACAGCCAAATTCCCCACTATATATGTTCCCTAGGAATTACTATAATAAAAAACCAGTGCTTACAGTATTATCCATTTGGTATATAGTTAAACTATCACTTTCTATTGTGTTGTTCTGTCTCAAGAATATTATTGCAGAGGGCAATAATTGGAAGTTACTCAGAGAGAAAAGTAAAGATCTGAGTGGGGATCTAGAGAAAAAGGAGCCACAATCAGGGATAGCTGCCGACTGTGTTTTGGGCCAAAAGAGACTGTCACTGGGGTATCTCAGCAAAGATTGGGTGGACAAGATCAATGGAACAAATCCCTAAGAGCATGACATCACAAGTTTTTAATTGGGAATACTGGCCAAGCGTTGGGCCAAAATATAATTCATATTCAACTATGGATAATAGTCTCCATACTATTATTGACTTATAATTCATTCTAAACAACGCAATGAAGTTCATGAGGAAACTGAACCTGTGCATTAAAAGGTTACTGGGTTGCTTTTTAATATCAACCACCAAAGTAAATTTTTACATACCTCCTCCACTTTAAGTCTCAATATATTTAAATATTAAGCATTGAGATATTAAGATGGTTCACTTATTGATCCCTCAGGGACTATTAATAAAAAACCTCATAAAATCTATCATTTTTAGTATAATCAAAAGTTCTATTTTTAATATAAAGTGGTCAAATACCCACCTAAAATTTTTTTATCCCAGAAGTAGAGAGTATTACAACTTTATATATTTATTCAGGGAAGTCCGACCAGGGGACAAGCACTTCCAATATAGTGAGGAATTAATGAAATTTGACAATTAAAGACACCCAGAGGGTTTAAGGCCCCTCTTGTTGTCTCCAGGATCACCAAGTTTAGGACGGTAGGGAAGGGGAGTTATGCTGGCTTATTCTTGGATGCAGCATGTGTGAAGGAAAGGATTAACCTTTAGGAACCAAATGGGGAACCATTTGTTGGTTGTCCTTCTGTTATGGGTGGTCATATGTCCAAACAGCCATGCTTGGAAATGTTCCAATATATGGCTGTGGAAGCGATGGATGGCTTCTTGGATTGTGGGCGCTGCTCCTGTGAACTATTCCAGCACCATTGTATGTATCGTCCATAGTGCTATTTCTACTATCAACGCCCTGAGAGATGGGTGGATAGGAGAGTCCATGTTTATAGCGAACATGTTCCTTGCTAGGCTGGATGCCCATTTTCTTGGCGGAATAGGCGCATGGCCTCTTTATATACAGCCACTGATGTTGGGCATTGTTCTAAACGGTGGGATAGGCTTCCATACTGACCACATATTTTACATGAGGTGTGAGTGGCATTTGACCGTTCAGCTGTTCAGTATACTCTCCTCATGCACCTCCATACATGTGCTCTTATCCTGAGTTGTAGTAGAGGGTGATGTGTGTATCTCCATACTCTTCTTTGAGTCTCCAGGTTGTAGGGTATGTCCATATGGTCCAAGTAATCAATCCTGGCTATGGTACTTGGGATTTTGCTTATTATATTGTCTGTGAATATTTGATAATTAATCTCCTGTCTGTGAGTTAGCCTTGAGCGTCCTTGGTGACTGGTTTGGCCTTTTTGTGGATATGCCCTGTCGCTCTTCTCATGGCTAGGAGTATTCGTTTGAAATGTGAAGGAGTGCCGTGTGGTCCTGCAGCTGTGGGATGGGATGCCAGATATCTGATTAGTGTTCAGGTGATCTGGGTTTTGTAATTTGAGTGCACGTGTGAAGTTATATCTTGCTGTTCTGGCCCAGTGTGTATCTGGAAGATCTGGGCTAGTCACCTGAGCTATCCAGGATTCCAGTATATGGTTTGCTTGCTCTACGTAATTAGTAAGCCTCATACCTCCATTCCTTCTAGAGCCAAATAGGGTTTCAAGGCGTACAGGGTGGTTGTGGTTGGACCATAGCCATCCTTGTAATAGGGCGTGACTTGTGTTGAAAAAGGATGGTGAGAAAGCGATTGCATGGGCCGTGAACCATATGATTGATAGAATCATAGAGTTGGCTTCCATGACCCTTCCTGTTAGACCTGTTTGGTGTCCATGTAAGGAGGCAATGCGTTTTGTTATTTTGTCTAATAGTTGATTTTCCATCATGGAGTTGGCGTAACCTCCTTCTTCCAACCATACTCCCAAGTGACGAACAGGGCCAGCTGTTGGCTTAGTGATGAATGGAAGTTTCAGTTAGGTTGTGCTAATTTTCGCCTCCTATGTCTGATCAGGAGTCTTGATGTAACAACTTGTTGGCCCTGGGTAGATGGCATCCACTGGGTCTGATATTTCCCCAGGAGTATAATTTCCGTTTTCTCAGTGTTAAGTGATGCGTTACTTATGGCTAAATATTCTTGTATTATCTTCTCAATTCTGCAAGCGTCCTGATTGTTGGATATGCCCACCACACAATCATCAGTGAAGGCCATCATTTTGACTGGTGGTTGGCCCTTGACGTTGATTCCCTTGAGAAGTGTCTTTGTATTTTGGATTAGGGGGTCTAAGCTAAAGTTGTAGAGTAGAGGGCTTAGGGGGTCTCCTTGTTTTATTCCTCTCTGTGGGATAACTGGGTTGGTTAAGAAGCCTGCTCCCCACACAGCCATGGTTGCAGATTCTGTAAACATTACCCAGTTTATAAATCTATCTGGAAGCTTGAATTTTTGAAGGCAGGCCCTAAGATAGGTCCAGTTCACCCTGTCATATGCCTTTTGTTGGTCTAAAAAGACAAGTACTCCAGAGGTTTTGGACTGGAAGACATTTGCAACTGTGTGGATGTTATCCCATATGGATCTTCTTGGAACAAATCCATATTGTGATGGGGATATCGCATCAGTTACAATTTCTCCTAGTCGTTTAGCCATAATTTTTGTGAATATCTTGTATCTGTGTTGGTTAGGGAAATTGGGCGCCAGTTGGATAGGTCTAATCTGTCTCCTTTTTTAAATGAAGTGACCAGGTAGGCTTCTTTGCCTCCAGGTAGAAGGCATGTTTCCATAATACACTTGTTCATTGAAGCTAGAAGAATGTTAGAGATGTTAGTAAAATATTTTATGTAAAATTCATATGGAATCCCATCAGGTCCAGGGCATTTCCCTCTTAGTGCACCGCGTACTACTTCCCATATTTCCTCTTTCAATATTAGGTTGATTAAATTGTTATTTTGGGCTGTGGTGTCAATATGTGCGCTTCTAAGGAATTTTTCGATTTTTTCTGGTTTGACCGGCTTGGATTTATACAATTTCATATAAAACTGTGCACTTTGGTTGCGACTTCTTTGGGTGTTTCCGCTATGGATTTGTCCAGTCAATGGACTTGCATACAAGCTATCATATTTTTCCAGGCGTGGAATTAGCAGAAAAAGTAGCTTGAGAAAGTTTCTCCATCTCTTATGTTTTTGCCTTTATATTGGACTCCAACTTGGTGTTAGTGTTTGCGGATCAGGGTGTTTAGCCAAGCAGAAACCTTCGCCCATTTGCGACCCCATCCAAGACTGTATCCCATGCTTGGTACGTTGTTTATAGATGGTCAATTTCAGCCAAGGTGTATTTGATAATGGCTGAAACTTCCCTGTGTCTTCTAGATGATGTATGTTTAATTTGTTGGGTTGCTGATTTTTTGAAATTTTCCCAGGTTGTTAGTGGGTCTGAGCAAAAAGGTGTTTGAAAAACCTGGTTTAAAGATATTTCCTCCATCCAGGATTGAAATTCTGAGTTGGCTAAACTTTCTGGGCTCATTCTGCACCATCTGAGTGCTTGGGTACTTGGTTCCGCCAGTTTGTAAGACACTGAAACAAGCCAATGGTCAGAAAATTCAATTTTTGTAGTTTTAAATTTTTGAATTTGGTGACAGAAAATTATTGGTGCAGTATTAAGTCTATCCTTGAAATAGAGACAAGTGTACCATTGTGTACATGTGGGCGTGTCATGTTTTGTAGCAGGGGTTGCCTTTTTGGCAGTGGATCATATAGTCCCAGGTTGGCCTTTAGTACGCGGAGTTCCACTTGCCCTTGTGGTATCTCAATTGTGTATGGCCATCAGTCTGTCTCTGGGTTAATCTAGCGTTTCATGTCTCCCATTTTGTAAGTATTTGCTGGTAGATTTAGCTGTGTTAGGGCTGTAAGAAATTCTCTTCAGTCATGTGCACCATTTGGGGCATACACACTGGCAATTGTGTGCACTTCAATGTGTGCCATGAGAAGTTTATGGCAAGTACACGGCCATCCAGGAGCAAACCTATATTAGTAAATTTAAAGTTTTGGTTCGCGCATACTATCACCCCACAGTTGAGTGAACAAAATGATATTTTTGGGAGGAGCATTTTTCCCATGCCTCCTCCTCTCCTTGTGGACAGTGGGTTTCCTGCACCGCCAGGATATCCACAGGTGGGTTTCATAGGAGACTCAACTTCTTGGCCTGGGATGTTAAGGCCTTGAGTCTCACTATGTTCAGCATCCCTATCTCTACTGAGACGCCCAATGCGCCTCAGGAGCAGTTAGCAGGGCCCCCTGCCCTACTCCCTCGCTCACATTGCTCTCCACTGCACCTCTGCTGAGGAGAGCATAGCCATGAGTAGGAGTTGGGGTGTATTCTACCCCTCTTATTGCCACAGTTTTCGCTCCTCTCTTAGCTTTGCTTGGTTTCAATATATTATTGTGGTGCACTTGTGTGCTTTTATTGGCCACATTATTTTCTTGTGCATTCCATTGTAATTTTCCTTCCCAATTGGGTTAAATTCCAAAATTTTGGGGGGTGCACTGAACCCTAATTTTTCTGCATTCATTTCCAAATTGGGTTCTTCCAAAATCAATCTGGTTGGATTGGGTTTATGTTTTTCCGCGGGATCTGATTGGTTCATTGACTTGAATTCCTCCATGTCTTTCTGGATCTGCTCCAGTTATATGGTTGATTCTGCTGAAGCCTTTGCCTTGACCACGGCCAACTTGCAAGCTTGTTTGGCCATTTTTCATTCTTTTGGGAAATGGGGTCAATTATTTTATATTGCCCGTGTTCTCCCCAGTTAAAGGCTTGTGTAGTATCCGTGATTTTGGCATACTCTGAGTCATCTTTGCCCATTTCCTCCTCAAAGAAATCCATTTCTCTCAGGCCTTCTTCAAGGGTCAAGCGTGAATCTTGTGCCCAAAGGCCTGGCAGTGGTTGCATATGGGGGTGCTCTTTCCACTGTTGCGTAGAACAGCTGGAATTTTTTCCCATCAATGGTGAAGGATGCTATATGAGGGATTTTTGTAATATCCTCTACTACATCCTGGTTCAGAGAAATAATTGCTATTGCTTTCCCTGTGCTAAGGGTCAGCATCAGATGAATCTTTTCATTTTTGTTTGATTTCTCCATAGGCTTCTAAGCCTTCTCAGAGATGTCTTTCAACTACTGTGCATGCCAGTGTGGTTGTAAGATAGTCAAAAATTATAAAAATGTCTTTAGATTCAGTCCAATGGGTGTGTTTGGTCAGTACCAATTGCTGTCCATTAGGAAGGTCAATTAACACTCTGACCTTCGCTGCTTCATTCACTTCTTCTGCAGTTTCAAACCCAAGATCTACCCAACCTCTACGGATAGTATGGGTTGTTAATTACACTGCATGCAGGAAAAATTTATGTCAGGCTTCACTGAACTTTTCCCATATTGTCAGTGTTTCTATGCCCAGGAAAACTCATATCCCATGTTCCACCAATGACAGTGGTTGCAATTGGGATACTTCCATGTAGCTGCAGTATTTTACCAAAAAATTAACAAAACCCGCGGGGGCGCCACCTCAGGTCTTTTATTTTTTAATGAGATTTTCTTTTGTACCTGTGCGCTTGGTACCTTTGGGCAGTGCAGGTCCAGGTCCGCTGCCCTTTACCACGTTTTCCCAGCTCTTCACTTTATTATTCATACTTATCTCACCTGGTATTGATTATCAAATTGTGCCGTTTGAATCAAATTTTATTACTAAAAGTAATAATAATTGGAAAGGGAAGCATAGAGTGTAGCATCTTCTGCCAATTATTGTTGAAATCCAGAGATGAGTAGCACCATCAAGCATTCTAATCCCCTGGATTCTAACAGATTTTTCTAAATGACTTTGTAATAGGTATCACAAAGCATTACTTTCACTCTCAAATTAATTATGCCACCCCAATGACAATCAGCTGATTAATATACATCAAGCACAAAAGAAAAAGGCATCACGAGCTTCAGAAACAGACAAGCATTGAGATACAATATTGAAACTGTACAAATTCATACTTCTCAAGCCCATTTGTCTGAAACATATGAGCAACGGGAAGAAAGACCAGTAAACGCTCATTCATACAATGGGCAAGCCTTTTTATCTAAAACAGTCAAGCAATGGAAAGAAAGACTGGAAAATGTTCAAGTATGCATTGCTCAAAGCCCATTCATTAGAAACAGACAAGCAACGGGAAGCAAGACTGGAAACCACTAGATCACGCAATGCTTGATCAAGACAAACACTGCACACTAATTTAAAGATTTGTGCATTCCATTATGATGCTAATTATGATTACAGTCTTCATCCAAGTGTGGTTATTGGAAACTGGATAAATTATGCATGCATTGCAGTGCTCTCAAATTTAAGAATGAACCACCAGAAATGTGCTGCATATATGGAAAAGTGAAATTGCCAGAATTGAATTTACCACATGAACCACTATCAACGTTGATATCAGGTGACACAAGCCAATTGAAACATTCCTTGGTAAACATATGCAAGTAAAATGTATGTTTCCAAATGACATTGTTTGGTGCAACAAATATTATGCACGAGTATTACATGCTAACATTCAAAGTGCAAGGGAAAATTTATCATCATGCAGGATCACTACTACCATTGTCAAATGCAGATCAAAAATTTCTTCAAATTTATTTCATAGGAAAGACTGATGAACAAATTAATCAATGTTGTTGATTTAATATAGGCACTAAACAAATAATTGTTGCTGCATTACAAACTTTATTTTATCAATACAAAGAATTAATTCAATTGTTCAGTACTGCCCTTGAATAAATGCCATCTGATGACTACAAAGTTATAGTTAGTGCAGACAAAGCACCTTTCAGCCAACATGAAAGACAGTACAATGCACTAATTGATGAAGTAAAGATTGTTATATTTGGTGAAGAATTTAACTCATGTGATATAATTTTTCATTGCAGAAATGGTGATGTTCAGTGAGTCTTAGAAATTAATTGCTCAAATGTTGAATTGCAATATCAGATTTTATTTTGGCAAGGAAAAGATTTTATCATTTCAACATCAAATTTTAGAAATCTACAAACAGATGAGGAAACAGATAAGAAAGTCAGTTACATGAATTACTATTCATATTGATTGATGATTTGTGAAAATGATGAAAATCATATCTTGAAAAATTAACAATTGTTCCATCAATACATTGTCAGTATGTGTTGAACATTCTCCTTCTCAACTTTTGAAAAAGAATGTTGGAGGTAAGAATTCCCCTGAATCCACTACAATGATCAGCCAATTACATGTTCAATCTTCAAACAATATTATGGTTAACAAGGATATGAGTACCAATGGCAAAAAGACCTTGGCAGATTCTTGGTGGAACCCTACCCATTGGGAAAATATGTTTTATAATCAAAATCGATTTAATAAGGTAAGAACTGATATTAGGATTGCTCCAACTCCTCAGCCAAATTTGAGGTGTCCACTACCACATGGGTCTGTTCTCCCCTGAGGTGAGAAGATTTTACCTGCTGGTGATTGGGTACAATTTATCAAATCATTACCACATGGGTCTATTCTCCCCCGAGGTGAGAAGATTTTACCCACCAGTGATTGGGTACAATTTATCAAATCATTACCACATGGGTTGGTTTTGCCACAAAATATTTACCCTCATTCTGATAGGCTGAAAGCCTATATTTCCTAATTTGGACAACTCAGCTTTTTAATACTATAGCCTCAAATTCCCATGGCCCCAAGATTTGAACTAGTTTAAATATGAAATACTAGTATTGAATAGAAGAGCTTTTTGGCGTGCCCCGCATAAACAATAAATAAGATAAAAAAAACTTTAAAAAGTGTTTATTAAAACTTTTAATTTAAAGATAAGTTTCATATATTTTAAGAATAATTTGTGGCATCTATTGGCAGATCCCACAAACTGGTGCTCACTACAGGGGGTCACCCTGTATACTTTGATAAAGTATTTAAGCAATGGAGAGTATCACCTGTTGGGTGCAAAATGGGGAAGGGGCTGAAGACAAGGATCAAACGGACAGCCCTACCGCTTTGATGATTGGAGAAGAATGATTTGAGCGCATATTAATACCTGAGTCTCGACGCATCACCTGGCCAGCCACTGAAGCTGTGAGAGACCTTACTCATGGCATCCTTAACCCTAGTGACATTGCGTCCCGTGGACAAGCGCTATTGGTAGAGGAACGCCACTTTTTTTCTCTATGAGACTAGTGTCCTCCCGGAGACCTACAGCCAGCTTACATATTTGACTACCTACATATGCAAGTTTGCTCACCCCACCTTGGTCCACATGATGCATCTCTTAGCTGGACATCATGAAGAGCTACATCACCACCTATATACCCATGCAGCTCTGAATTTAGTCTATGATAAGTTGTACCAACTGACCTCTGAACATCTTGGAGCAGTCAGATCCGGTGTGGAAGCTAATCGCAACTAATCATTCAGCTGCATGATCAACTTACTACCAAGGACACTGGGATTGTAAAGTATGTCGAGGAGGCCATGAAGATCTTTAGGGATGAACTGAATGCTTTCACCGCTAGAACCTGCTCATTGTTGGAGGAGTTTTCTAATTAACTTGAAAAGCACAATGAGCAAATGCTCTGGGACCTTTTTAGCCCCCAACTCCATTTCTCAAAAGGAATATGAACAGCATGTGGCTGTGGTTGAGCGACAGTTAACTAAGGGCTTTTCACGTGTTGATGAGCTCAAATGTTGTATGTTGCTTGAACCATCTAGCACCACCTCCACCCTTGCGGCCAAGGTTGTTCAGCTAGAAAAGGAGCTAGCTCTCAAAGCTTCGTTTGAATTACCAAATATTTTGTGCATCGCCTGAATGAATGTGAAACCGAAGCAAAAGTGATAAAAGCTTCGCCAGAAAGCCTTGTGCTGTTGAAGGGAGTATTTAGTCAATTAATGCAGGTCAGGCGGAAGTATGAGCAGATCAGGGATGGAGTACAAGGCCCAAGCTCACACCCTCGTGAAGATGAAGGGTGTAAACAAATGAAAAAAGAGCTGAAGAAACGCGTGGAAGCCGTGGAAACTGCTCAATTAAACCTAAGATCGCTGGTGTCACAACTCCATTTCTAAGTCAATGCAATGGAGAGCCGAGTGGAAGATCTTGAAACTAACAAATTAGGGATTGAAGCTCAACTGAGACTATGTGAATCTGGGCCCCAAGAAGCCCTCTCCAAAATGAAAACCTGGCTCAAAGCCATGCAAGATCAGTTTGATCGCCTTTCGCGCACCTTTGACCAGTTAAACTATCTCTCTGAAACCCCCAGAAATAGAAGCTCCATCTATTCATACCCTTACTGGGGGTGACTTTAGTTCATTCAAACCGACGTTCAAAGACAAGTTTATCCCTGGCGAGGGCAGCATTGCTTCGTTTTTATACGTTTATGAAGTGGCTATGGAAGGGGTGACCGATTTTCAGAAGGCCAAACATATCCTTTCCTGTTTGGGTCGCATGGCACAGGAGGTGATGGTCCCACATATGGATGCTCTTAGCACCTGGTCCGAGGTTAAAGAGGCCCTCATAAACACGTTCAGCTCAAAACAGGCTTTAAGCATGAAAAAGCAAGCCTTTATGCATATGAGTATCTGAAAAGGGGAGTCAGTGGTTGCTTTTGTGGAACGATTTTATATGGAAGCCCAGACATTGTTAACTTCAAAGATGTTGACTTTGGATGATGATGTAGCTGCCGTTTTGACTGGAGTGGCATCTCACCCTCCTCTAGCAATTCACATCACCTCATTTAAACTCTATTTTTACCATTCAAGATATCAAGGATGCGTTAATAGATGTCACTGACTTCCATAAGCCTGAAGTTTCTCGCAGAGCAGTATCCCGTCCTCACGTTTTAACCATTGAGGATCCAAAGCTTAATCCTCAGGCCCTAGCTATTGAAGACAAGAAGGAGCCCCTTCAGATAATGGGCCCTGAGGAGCAGAAAACCAAAGCAAAACGTCCTGAATGCCCTTGGTGCAAATACTGCTACAAGTTTGGACACAAGGAGGCTGTGTGCTGGAAAAAGAAAGCTGATGCGGAGGAACAGGAGCAGGGAAAAGTAATGTCAGCGTAGGGAAAGGCACACCTATTGCTGAAAAATCTCATGTGCCTGATTCATTTAAACAACTTATGCCATTACCTCATGTTACCAATACCCCTGGGGATGATTCTGAGAGGGGTACAGATGAAGTTGGCTATTTCATTGTAGGAGTACCTGCTGAAGTAGAAGTCCCCAATTGCTTGAACGCTGGAGGAGTAGATGAGGCCACCATACCTGAAGAGACGTATCTCCATCAAGTTCTAGGGTAACCGGCCATTATTGACACTACCAGCGACGCGGATGAGGTCTTGTCTAACCTTATTCGCCCTTTCCAGCCTGGCCATACCCTGCAGTCCATCCTGGAAAATTACCCCAAGACCGCGCACAAATAAACCTCCACTTTTCATCTTATGGAGGTCTTAGCACTATCGCCCACTTTTGGGGGGATACTTACAAAGGTCGAAGTGGTTATCCAAAAAGTTCAGGTGATGGCTATCCTAGATACAGGCTCCTCAGTGAACGTAATCTCCTCCAAGTTGATGAAAAAGATCAAACTTACACCTGACTTGGAGTACAACCAAGACTTTGGAACCGCTGGTCCCAACAACACCCACGCACTTGGTGCTTACTCGTCCCTTCCCATTCATATTGGGAAGCTTATTCTATCAGCCCCGCAGTGGCTTTGGATAACAACGCCTATGATATGCTCATAGGTACTCAGTTTATGATTGAATATGAAGGTATTATTAATATGAAGCAGGGGTTCCTGTCGTTGCTCAATTATGAAGTTCCCTTAGTTATAGCCAATAAAGAACCCAGCAAGAAGGAATACTCTTGCATGGTTGAGTATCCGCTTTCCACTTTACCTATACATTATACCACCTCTGGGCGAAATACAAAGAAATTGCCTGATTCAGTGGATTCTATCAAAGGTATTCCGTTTTATGCGGACAATGAGGTGGTGATTAAGCCTGGTGAACAACGGGTGGTAGACATGAAAATCACTTTCAAAATCCCTCACCACTGCTTATTACACCTCTTAAGCATTGATGGAGCTAGCCCTTTTGAGCCTCAGGTATTGCCTGGCGTTTTAGACCCAGCCTATCGGAGGCCTATTACTCTATTGTTGGTAACCCTCACCAAAAAGGACATATTTGTAAGAAAGCATTAGGAGGTGGGCTGAGGGTTTTTACTCCCTGTAGAGGAAGTTGAACAAATCTACTTCATTGGCTCAATGGCAGATTTAGGCCTTCCTGCAGATAACCTGGTATGTACCTTACCAAATGTCCATATCTTGGATGAGCTGACCTCAGATGAGTTGGAGAAAGTGCATACTCTCCTGGATGAGTATAGTGATATATTCTTGAAGTCAGATAATGATTATGGCCACATGAAGGGCTGGTGCCACTCCATCAATGTGAGTGATGCCCATCCCATTAGGTCAAAACCTTATCGTAAGTCAAAGGTGGAGGAGCAACAAATGAGGATGGAACTCATGCAGTTATTAGTTGTGGGGTTACTAGTTCCTTCTCAAAGCCCTAGGTCCTCCCCCTTTTGCTGATTAAAAAGAAAAACGGAGGCCATTGGATAGTTATGGACTATCACAGGTTAAACAATCTTTTAAAAAAGGATAGCTATCCTATCCCAAACATTGACGACGCCCTGGCCCAGCTCTCAGGCTCAAACTTTTTCTCCGCCATGGACTTGGCCAGTGGTTATTGGCAAATGAATCTTTCTCCCCAAGACCAGGAGAAATGCGCTTTAATATGCAGTGAAGGTCTTTTCCAACCCACGCGATTACCCCAAGGGTTGTGCAATGCACCTGCCTCTTTCCAGTGTGTGATGGACCACATTTTGCAGTATCTTAAGTTAACCTGCGTCATTGTCTATCTAGATGACATTACCGCATTCTCAAAGTCCTTTAACAAACACCTTGATCATTTGAAGGAGGTATTTCAATGCTTTTTTTTTAGTGACGCTCAAATATCAAGTTAAAACCTTTGAAGTTTACTTTTTTAAGAGAAATTAGACTTCCTCGGACATACCATTTCTAAGAGGGTATCCAACCCATACAATATAAGGTTGAAGCAATTGCCAGAATGCCTCCCCCAAAAATCTATGGGATATACAGGTATTTCTAGGGATGATGGGGTATTACCATCAGTTCATCCCTAAGTTTGCCCAACTCAGCGAGCCCATTGTTCATTTACTGAAAAAGAATATCTCTTTTCAATGGGGCACTGAACAGAAGGCTGCTTTTGAAACAATGAAGCTGCTGCTACAAAAACGCCCTATCCTAAGGCATCCCAATTATGGAAAACCATTTATTTTGTTTACAAATGCCTCAGACTACGCCGTCAGGGCCATCCTAGCCCAACTATATGAAAAAGGGGTAGATAATTCTGTCTCATATTTTAGTAAGATGATATCAAAAACGGAACACAGCTATAGTGTTACTGAGAAGGAATGTCTTGCCATTATACTAGCAGTAAAGCACTAACTCCCCTTTCTTGTATTAGACCTCTTTCACTGTGATTATGGACCACACATCTTTAAAATGTTTACAAAACATGAAGGACCCTATGGGGCGGTTATCTCTCTGGGCTCTAAAGCTCCAGCATTATGACATGAAGATCAAACACCACGCTGGAACCCGCCACATGAATGTTGATGGGTTAACTTGGCTGCCCATCCTCCACCTAGATAACAGTGAAGTGGAGCAGCTGTATGATCTTTTAATGACCCCGAATGACTGGGAGGATGAGGATAAGCCTGTACAGAGGATGTTGGCCTGGCACTCCTGTAACACTAAAGTAGAAAATAGGAAGTTGTACAAACAAGTAGGGGTGAAGTGGTTGCCTTACCTACAGCCCTCAGAACGTGTACCTGTTATCCTGGAAGCTCATTCAATTTTAGGCCATGGAGGAGTAAAGAAAACCTACAAGTAGATAAGAATTGGTATTTTTGGGAGGGAATCATGGAAGCCATCACAAAAGTCTTGGATGCTTGCCTTACATGTAAGAAGCAGTCTCAGCTCAAGACTAGACATCAATATCAGCTGACTACCCTGCAACAGCCATTTCATACCATAAGCTTGGACGTAGTAGGGCCGTTTCCTCATACCACAGGTGGAAACAGATATATCTGGTAGGTATTGACCACTTCACGAAGTGGGTTGAGGCTGTGGCGCTGCCAGCCCAAAATGCTAAGGACACTGCCACCTTTCTCCATTAAAATATTTTCACTTGACATGGGTGCCCTCAAGTATTACTCTGTGACAATGGAAAAAACTTCATCTCCAAAGTAGTTAAAATCTTGGCTACCTCCATGGGAGCCCAACAACTATTCTCAGCTCCATATAACCCAACAACCAATGGTACGGTGGAGCGAGCAAATGGCACTTTGGTTTCTATCTTATGGAAAATGGCCTCATCTGATCCCCTTCATTGGGATCATTATCTCCTTAGTGCTCTTATGGCTTATCAAATTAGCTATCACCAGATTCTTAAAAATGTCCCCTTTCTGAGTTTTGTATGGCAGGGAACCAGGCATACCTGCTCTTCTAGCTAAGAATTTCTTCTCTAGAGGAGAGGAGCCTGAGAAAGCCATGCAAGGTTAGCTAACCCCATCATTCAGCTTCAATCAGAGGCTATGACCAACCTAGCCAAAACAGTCACTAAAGAAGGCCAAGCTGCCAATGAGCTTTGGGCTCCCCTACCTTCATTCCAAGTGTTGGATATGGTTTTTTTTAGTATATTACCACAATTCATCAATGCATAACTCCTTGAAGTGAAAAACTTGGATCAATCTGGGAGGGACCATTTACCATCACGTATAAGAGAGGAAATGAGTATTTTATAAAATCTTTAGCTACAGGAATTACCATAAACCGGGTACATGGCCGCTTCCTACAGCCCTACACTCCCCCCAACATTCTTGAGGGGGCAATGTCGGACATTCTCCTTCTCAACTTTCAAAAAATAATGTTGGAGGTAAGAATGCCCCCAAATCCACTACAATGATCAGCCAATTACATGTTCAATCTTTGAACAATATTATGGTTAACAAGGATATGAGTACCAATGGCAAAAAGACCTTGGCAGATTCTCGGTGGAACCCTACCCATTGGGAAAATATGTTTTATAATCAAAATCGATTTAATAAAGTAAGAACTGATATTAGGATTGCTCCAACTCCTCAGCCAAATTTGAGGTGTCCATTACCACATGGGTCTGTTCTCCCCCAAGGTGAGAAGATTTTACCTGCCAGTGATTGGGTACAATTTATCAAATCATTACCACATGGGTCTATTCTTTCCCGAGGTGAGAAGATTTTACCCACCAGTGATTGGGTACAATTTATCAAATCATTACCACATGGGTTGGTTTTGCCACAAAATATTTACCCTCATTCTGATAGGCCGAAAGCCTATATTTCCTAATTTGGATGACTCAGCTTTTTAATACTATAGCCTCAAATTCCCATGGCCCCAAGATTTGAACTAGTTTAAATATGAAATACTAGTATTGAATGGAGGAGCTTTTTGCTTGCTCACATAAACAATAAAAAAGATAAAAAACTTTAAAAAGCGTTTATTATTACTTTTAATTTAAAAGTAAGTTTCATATATTTTAAGAATAATTTGTGGCATCTATCAGCGGATCCCACAACAAAGTTATAGAAATATCAAACTGGCCTACACCAACCAATGTGTTATAAAATTGGTGGTATTTGAGAGATATGCTGACTGATTTTGCACATGGTTCTACCCACAGAGCAACTAGGACCCACATTATGATGATCGTTGTCCTCAACATAACAAATAAACCTTTAAATAAATATGGAGCACTCTGTCAGGTGAACAGCAAGTAAGAATTAGACTGGCTTGCCAGCCAGGATGCCAGAGCACCCGAACGGCTGACCAGAATGCCCAAGGCACTGCTGCTGATATGACAAATATGAAACTTAAAAGGAGTTCCACCAATATCTGCTGGTGAGCCATAATTTTGTACAAGCATAAAATAAAATACCAGATGAACATGGCCATTAACCCCGAGGGGTATGAAAGTGCTGGCGGAAAAGGCGGCTTAATTATCAACATATAAAAACTAAAATTTGGGGAAGGTTTTTTAATGAAAAAGTTAAGGAAGAAAAATTGACCAACAATTTTCTCAGTGCAATGTTACTAGTTAAAATTATAGTCAATTTGGAGGGGAAACAAGCTGGGATCAGGTCCCGCAAGTTTGACCTGACTGGAGAATTGTTAAGGAAGGGGGAACAGATAAGTTAACTGGGAAATGACATCAAAGAATTTGGCAGCAGTCTGAGTTGCTGTTGGTTTGACCTCAAACGTCCAAACTGAGGCTTGACTGCATTTCTGATGGTTGGCATGACGCGTTTAGCCCGACGAGCAGCTGGAATCCCCCAAGGCCACCCCACATAAGGATGGGCCCATTTAGTTGGGAATGGTTTTGGGACGTCCAACCTGCCCATGCTCAGTCACTGGGCTATTTGTTCGGTCAGTGGCATTGCATCAGGTGCAACACCCAATTTACCAGCAGGAAGCTTCGAAAGCTTGTTGATGGTGTGCAATGCTGTTACCTGCCCATTGGGGGTGATCCCCGACAGATTGGGGAGGGGGAGATTTTTCAAATTGTCATGTTAACTGAATCACAACCATCAAGCATTCTGTCTGATAGATCAGTCTTCATACATTTTTGACCATTTGAAATCAGGCATTGGGCTGATTGCTGCTCAAATTAGTTATAATCAATTTCATTTCAATGATCTTGGCGCAGATTTCTATGATTCCTCATAACAGTTCTGCCAAGGAGAGTGTGGGTACCAGAAGCGGGATCTGGGGTGTAAGGGTTGTTACCCAGCGCTCATCTACCACATGAGCGAGATTGCCATGAGTATTGAGGGGTACAGCCATCCCCTTTGGTGCCTTCTTACATGGAAATGTGAAAATGGCCTGATTGATGCCCAGAGGATGTTCCCCGGGACTTACACACTTGCTCCCTCAACTCTCTTTTATTTAATATAATCAATACAGCGGATTCTCACTGTTACACTCACTCTAAAACTACTAAGCAATAACTTCCTTGATAATCTTGTCTCATCTATATTGTAGCAACTTTGGTTGCTATGCTTTCATGGCTTAGTAATCTGATTCACCATATCTCATTGGTTCCATTGATTCTTCATTTATTAATTTTATGAGTGACTAATTTGAGGCGATTTCCCAACAATCTAATATCGCCTCACCCAGAGGCGCTCAAATATTCATTATTCATATAAAACTCAGCAGATCCTATACATTCCGCCATCACAACTTAGGGCTTAGCGTCCAGTCATATCAGAATCATAACATTACCCCCTCCCTTTGACTGGACGATAAGCTTTTATTGCTTATATGCATGGAGGAACTTTGCATGCACTCAGTTGATGATCTGACCACTAGCGAGGTCCTTAATAGTATATGCATCAACCCCAGTTTTCTCAATGACTTTGAATAGACCAATCCATATACTGGCTAGCTTGTGTTTTCGCCCAAACCCATGCTGGTTGTGGAAGAGAACTGTGTCGCCTTCCTTGAACTGCGCTAACCCGCTTTGACATACCTGATCAGCGGCCTGATTCCTGATCTTCTTGGCTAAGCTGAAGGAATATGCTTCAGTTTGAAATTTGATCAGAATGTTTGCAAGGTTAGTCAAATAGCAGTGGGGCTCCACTCCACCAGTGTCTTCCACACACAAATAAAGTAATGCCAGAAGAGCTGGGTGTCAGCCATATAGTAGTTGGAAGGGACTCTTCACCATGGCAGAATAGTAACTGATGTTATAGGCGAACATGGCAGTGGAAAGAAGGGAGGTTTAATCAGATGGTCGATCCATTACTAATTTTTGCAGGATATTTACCAGAGTCCCATTCACTCGTTCAAACATTCCATTTGATTCAGGGTGGTATGGGGTCATTAGAACCCCGCAGATACGCATAAGCTCATTCAGTTTGGGGAGGATCTGCAAGGTGAACTGGTTCCATTATCAGTGAGAATAAACTGAGGGCATCCATGTAGCTGAATAAGGCACTACATCACAAACTTGGCCACTGTAACTTCCCCCAAATCTTGTATTGCCCTTGTTTTGACCCACCGGGTCAAGTGGTTGATAGCCACAAGAATGTACTTACACCAGTTAGCTCCTGTTGGCAAGGGACCAATGACATCCAGGGAAACAGTAAGACAAGCAAAATGGGGTTTCACTACCTGATATGAAGTCTTAAAGCGGATGGCTTCTCCACTTGGCACTGATGGCAACAAGAAATGGTTCAAGCACATCAAAGTTCATACCTTCCCAATAATACTGAGGGCGCAATAACTCCATTGTCTTGCGCACCCCATCATGTCCAACTGCCTTGTGGGTGCTCATAATAATTCCCAGCTGGGATGAGGGTCACAGAAAATTCACTGTAGAATTGCCGATCCACTTATACAGTTCCCCATTCCGTTGGAAAGTATTTGTTTAAATCTCGTTTAATGTTTTGATCACTTGGGGTGGTTCATCATCATACTTTTCACCAAACATCTTGTCATACATCACATCTCTGAGGTCCTCCATCACTGCAACAGTCAGCAATCTAGATAAACAGTTGGCATTCTGATGCTTTGCTCCTGGACAATGTAGGATCTCAAAATCATAAGCCTGCAGCTTAAGAGCCCATCGAGCCAAACGGCCTTCAGGTTCTTTGAGGTTCTGCAACCAGCGTAATGATGCGTGGTCTGTTACACCTTTGAACTTTACCCCATGCAGGTAGACTCTGAATTGCTTATATGCGTAGATTACTGCTAAGCACTCTAACTCAGTCACAATATAATTACATTCATGGCTATTCAGGCTTTGGCTGCAGTACACCACGGGTTGCTCTTCTCACTCATCGTCCTTCTGAGACAAAAATGCATCACAGCGGAAATAAATTCATCCTTTTGTACAGTAAAATCCTTTTTGAAATTTGGGTAGTGTAACATGGGCGCACTAATTAGTGCCATTAGAAGTGTATCAAAGGCACAGTGGTGCCATTCAGTCCATTTAAACATGGCATCCTTCTTTAGCAGCTCAAACAGCGGACCTCCAATGCAACTGAAATTGGGTATGAAGCATTGGTAATAACCCACCATCCCCAAAAACACCTGGATGTCCCGCTTACTATCTGGCTTAGTCATCTTCTGAATAGCTTCCACCTTGGCTGGTTGAGGACTCAGCCTAGTCGCATCCACCACAAAACTGAGGTACTCTAACTGATCCTTAAAGAAGTGAAATTTCCTGGAATTGATCTTGATATTGGCCCCATCCAGTCGGCGAAATACCTCTTCCAGATGGGTAAGGTGCTCAGTGAATGTGCAAGAGAAGATGTTAATATTGTTGAGGTACATAAGTACACACAACAGCTTCAGATTACCCAGAATGGTGTCCATTGCTTGTTGGAATGTAGCTGGGGCATTACATAGCCCTTGCAGCATAAAGTTGTTTGGAAAAAGCCCTTTGGATGTGATTATGGCGCATTTTTCTTGTTCCACCGGGGCAACTCAATTTGCTAATAACCAGATATCAAATTAATTGCTGAGAAATAGTGAGCTCCACCTAACCGATCCAGCGCATCATCAATCTGCGGAAGAGGGTATTAGTCCTTCTTGGTGATACTATTAAGCTTCCAGTAGTTGATTACTATGCGGTTAGTACCATCCTTCTTCTTAACAATTAAGACAGGTGAAGCCCACGGACTCTTAGATGGTTCAAGCATTCCCTGCACTAACAGCTGGTCAATATCCGCATTGATGACTTCTTCAGCTACTCTTGATCAGCGGATTGGCCAAGACCTAATGGGGGGATGATCCCCAGTGTCTAGCCAATAAACAATTCCCCAAGCGCACCCTAAATCGTGATTGTCATCAGCAAAGATATCTTTGTATTTTTGAAATAAGGATTCCACTTGATCTCTTTGGTCTTCCGTTAGCCCCATTAAATTTTTGTGCAGTACAACTGCCATTATGCCAGGCTGTGTTTCAATGGGCAGGCCAAATTCATCCAACAAACTGAACTATGAACCTGGAGGACCTCTTCAACTGGGATGAAATGTAAGTATGCCACTATTTGGTGTTGGCAAGTTTTCATTGGTTTATTCTGAAGATTTGCTACTAAAACCTTGAGCTCCCCGTGTCCTGGAATTATAATGCCTGGGACCACATGGGGCTCAAGCCAAGGTTGCTGATAAGGCCCAATGACCTCCACATAAAACCCAGCAGGCACTTTCACCTCTAACTCAATGTTTATGATTAGTTGTTGTCCAGAGGAAATATATATAGGGCCCACAGCTCTAAGTGGTAGCCCTTGATATTCATAAATTTGATGGGGAAGGGCCCATGTCTTTCTCTTAAGTTGATGATAGTGAATTGAAACCACCCCATCACCATATGCAAGGTTAATGTGACTCATGTGTACCAGTTTTTTTGGCATTCCGCTGGAGGTAAAGTAGATTGGGATCCACTGCCCCATAATTTCAAATGTCTCTGCGGTCATATCAACAACAACTTCAAAGTGGCGCATAAAAGCAGTTCCAATTAACAGGTCATAGTTATTGTTTGGTAACACTATAGCTGGGGCTACAATGACAATTGACACAAATCGCAAAGGTAGTGCGCTGTACACTCCTTAAGAGACTGTGCTTTCCGCGCCTGCAGTCCCATACACCATATGATGTTCCACGTCAGGCTTTAATGCCAGCCTTGCCACCAACTTTGTGGACACTATGTTGATTGGGGCACCCATATCAATTATCGCACAAACTCAGGTTTTCGCTACAACAGTGTCACAGTAAGTACACTCAGAGTAAGATGCATCTGATTGTTTTAAGACATGGACATTTAACTCATCACTTTCTTCAAGGAAGCTCATAATACCCTACCCAACTTTAGGGTATTCTATAACAATAGAGTCTCTAGGGAGGGCCACATTCACCCCTTTTAAGAGAAGCGCATCAGCATATGGATCTGATTCATCAGTAGAAAGTTGATCAAACATCTGACAGGCATAAGGCTTTAGTTGCTCCTGTGGGCCTGCTTCCACCATGTCCATAAATTGCGCTTGTGTCAGCACATTCACCCTTCCAACCAGCTGCTGATATAGAAAGGCATCGTCATACTGGGGAACTTCCACTGGGTGTACTGGGATAGGTTCAGGTGGGACGTTTTGAGTTATAATACAAGAAGTAGAGAGTCCCATCTCTACTCCGCTCTGACTTTTCCCTGATTGTACTGTCCCTGCGGTAGGGAATGAACCTGAAGATGAAGACAACTTCTGGCCAAGTGCCTAGAGCGGCCACACAAGAAACAATTGATCTTGTAAGATCTGTATCCATGATTGTTATGAGATGGGCCATACCAAAAGTTAGGCTGGGGTCGAGAAGTGTAAACAGACCCTTCCCAATAGTTGAACTGCTAGCGGCAACTCCATTTGAGATGAGGAGTGTGGTGATAATAAGGCTGGGGGTTACCAAAAGGACGCTGAACTGAAAGAGATAACTTCCTCAAATAAGAAAGTCCAGCAGCAGATAGGATATGGTTCCACTCTATGGTGGGTGGAGGGAAGGTAGCGGATAACCGGCGCAAGATTTGAACAAGTTTTTGCAAAGGGATACCAACTTCTAAATATGGAACTATGATATTGAAAGCTTATGGTATGGTTTCACAGCGGAGGTCAACTCTATGCATACATCTGATTTGGTCAAAGTTCCTGCCCCAATTAACACATGGGCTTCCACAATAAAGCAAACAGCAAATGTGGTGAGGGTCTCATTATGCTGATACCCAATGGTTAAGAATTTAGCCTTCCACTGTGCCATTTTCATAGTTCCTCCATATAACCACAACACAGTATTTTTCACTTTTTGATAGGTAGCAGAACTGGTGGGAAGATAGCAAACAACTTGGTCAGCGCTTTCAACGGCCAAAGTGGATATTAATAATTTAGCTTTATGCTGTTCTAAAGCTCCTTCTACTGCAAACTCAAATTGCTTATATATATGGATGTTCCCATTGAAATCAAATAGAGGCAGCCTATCAATATGTACCTCTTGTAGAAACTCCTTTTTCCACTGGAGCACAGTGTCCAAGGCAAGCTTGAGTTCTGCATATTCAATGGTTGCAGCATCTTGGAAAGACTACTTGCCAGAGCAAGCCTGATAGAACATGGCCAGCGACTGAGGAAGGTTGTTAGTTTTGTGATTGACCAATGGGCCCCCTGTAGTGAGCACCACTGTTATAAAATCAGCGATATTCGAGAGATATGCCAACTGATTTTGCACAGGGTTCGACCCACTGAGCAATTAGGACCAACAATATGATGATTGTTGTCCTCAACACAACAGAATAAACCTTTAAATAAATAAATATGGTGCACTCACTCCCTCAACTCTCTTTTAACTAATATATTCAATACAGCGGATTCTCGCTGTTACACTCACTCTAAAACTACTAAACACTAACTTCCTTGATCATCTTGTCTCATCTATATTGTAGCAACTTTGGTTGCTATGCTTTTATGGCTTAGTAATCTGATTCACCATATCTCTTTGGTTCCATTAATTCTTCATTTGTTAATTTCACAATCGCCTAATTTGAGGGGATTTCCCAACAATCCAATATCTCCTCACACAGAGGCGCTCAAACATTCATTATTAATATTAAACTCAGCAGATCCTATCCATTCCGCCATCACAACTTAGGGCTTAGCGTCCAGTCATATCAGAATCACAACACAATGCTAATAAGTTTTTAAGTTTTTTGGGCACAGCCAATTATTACCATGCTTTAATTCCTAATTACAGCCACATTGCAACTCCATTATATGATCTATAGAAGAAAGATACCACATGAAATTTCTCAGCCTATGAAAAACAATGCTTTGAGACATCAAAGCAAATCATGACCTGTGCACCTATTCTTATCTTTCAAGATTTCGAACAAGAGTTTAATATCTTTATTGATGATGGTGATATTGCGCTTGGTGCAGTACTCACTCAACTATGAGATGACATATACCTCCTCATGGAATTTATATCTAAGAGTTTGCAGCTGCAGAAGTCAATTACTCAACTCATTAAATTAGAATCCTGGCCATAGTGTTTGTTCTTTGGAAATTACGCCACTTTGTGCTAGACAGAAAAACCACAGTATACACTGATAATGCAGATGTAAGCTTCTTGTTCAACCATCCAATTCCAAATGGACATCACCTGAGATGGAGATATGAGTTAATGGGATTTGATCTCAAGTTGAAATACTTATCTGTCAAACTTAACGCTGTCGCTGATGGGCTGTCTAGAATTCCAAACAACCTAGCTGAGTGTGCAACTTTTCATATGGAGGGAGTAGACCTTGAGGAGGAATTAACAATGATATGGAACTTTCTACTTAACTTTGAAGTACCCAAAAATATTTTGAACCCAAAAACTTTTAAACAACGTTGTACTAAAACTTTTTATTTAATTGAGGCAAGCTGACCAGGGGATAGGCATTACTGAAAGAAACGACATGAAACCTGAACAGGGTCAACTCTGTTGAAGAAAAATTTCCACCTCCAGATCAGGACTCAAATTTTTCTAATTACGTCATGGGTAAGGTTTTCGTGTTATTAGACCTACTAACCGCCAATAGCTTCCTTTGGCTGGCACCCTGATCAATGTGCGAAGGGCGGGAATCAAACCTGTAACCTTCAGGTTAGTAACCATATGCCCTTACCAACTCGCCTTCCACCCCTGTTGTACTAAATTTTTAGTTATTGAAAACTAACTTTATGTACGCACTAAGGGGTTTGTTACACAAGTGGTATCTAGAATTTAACAAGCACAATGTATAAAAGAAGAACATGTTAATTCAGGACACTTTGGTAAACAAGCAACCTGGGCAAGACTTTTTGCATCCCATTTGGTGGCCAAATACCTACACTGATGCAGCAAACTATGTCATAACCTGTCATGCCTGTCAAGTTTTGATAAGAAACCTAATACATAGAAACCTTTAAACCCTATTACTACCAAAGGACTATTTGAGATATGGGGTCTTGACTTTGTAGGTCTCCTCTGCAAGGCTGAAGATAATTCCAAGTATATTTTAGTAGCTCTGAATACTATACCAAATGGCCTGTGGCAAAAGCAGTGATGAAAGCTGATGCCAATACTGCTGCCAAATTTCTATATGAAGAAATTATTACTGTGTATGGACCCCTCAAAGTCTCCTGACTGATCAAGGATCTCATTTCAACAACAAATTAGTTGAGTAAATGATTAAGCAAGTTGAGATCCACCACACATTACCACCTCTTACAACCCACAAAGCAATGGACTGACTGAAAGTTTTAATCAAACATTAGTACAAGCACTCAAATGCAGCACTACCAATCACCCTACTAAATGGTCTGTTAGAATGCCTACCATCTTATGGCCTTATTGTACCAAAATCTATGACACAACCAAATGCACCCCTTACAAGTTATTTTATGACATTAAATTTCAACTCATCAATTTGGCCAAACAACTAGCTGACCTAAACCAACAAACATATTAAATAAGAACTTCAGCACAGAAACAAGTCCAGAAACATGCAGAACAAAATGAAGTTGAATTATGACAACAAACTTAAAAATTTACAAGTTTTCCAAGTGGGTGACCTCATTTTACTTTTACAAAATAAAAAATGACAACTCAAAGTTTAAGAAGATGCACCCTCATTACAAGGGGCTTTCAGAGTTTCAGAAGTTTTACCCTATGGCAATTATAATTTGGAGACCCTCAACGGAATCCCCTATTAGGCTACATTAATGGGAACCATCTTAAGCTGTACCTCCACAAAAATGAATAAGGGGAATGTGGCACAAATAGCATGTATAGGATATTATGTGCCACAACATCAAACTGATCCACACTTTAATCCATTTTTGTAGGATCAGCACTTTGGAATACCTCTGGTGAATATGATGGAAAGACTTTATGTTTTCACTATTTAAGCTATCACTGATTTTTTAATAAAGTTTAAGTTTTTATTGCTTCAAATTAACTTACTTCTGATTTATCAGTCTATTCTGAATCCAGTGGATTTCCCATCTAAGTTGATTAGATCATAAACTGGCCTAATCAGCATCTCTTATTCAAATGCTTTAAAATACTGAGAATAATGGTGCCTATAGCACCAACTGTCATTAAGTTTCCTTTAATTTAGAAAACTCACAACAATGCTACTACTGATTAGGCCATCAACCTTCTATAACTAGTAATTTAACCCAAGTTAAAATTGAGCCTATTTGATGTCTCAAATAAAATTAACACGTTTGTCACCATGTCACCCAAATATGGGTGATGGGGTGATGAATGTGAATGAACAATTCGAAGGTTTAGCATCACTAATAACAATTTATATAGCCATTTTAAATGAGATCAAAGTGGTAAAAGACCACCCAAATCACCTTTGGAGCTCTGAAGAAGTATATAAGAAAAAGGCGCACAAAACAAAGTTTCTAGCTGCATGTGTAGAGGTTTAGAATAAAACTAAATAAAATTATTAAAAAATTCACATTATACTATACTTTTTTTCATCTATATTTATGATAAAATATTATCTATATAGCTGTGCATTATAGTATTATTCAAGATAGTCCAAACACATTTGTGGTGATTTTGGACAATTGGGACAATATATTATAATTTAATTTTAATATTTTTTCACTTCATGGTATTTGACAATTTTGTCTGTCACATTTGGGCTCCATGAGAAACTCAACTGAATCTCACTGGGCGATGAACGTATTAAATTGATCCTATTTGAATTTAGCACTGATCTTTATCACAGATTTGTTAATATGAAATTAACCTATTTGGGTATTAGCTGTAATAATTTAGAGCAAAAGGATATTCTGGGCATTTTAGCCTTGCTTTTTTGAAATTTTACCAGCTTACACTTTTAAACAATGTGATATTTCTTATAGTTGCAATACCTTGAAAATTATCAAATAAGCCAATTACTACTTACTAAAATGATTAACTTGATTAGTCTGATGACCACCAGCCGCTTGCCAAAACTATTTTAATTATTGAATCAAACAAATATCAAACTGCTCATCTGGAAAAGTATACCAATTAAATTTTAATTTTATACTTTTCTTTCTGATTACTATCACTTTTAGTAATTTGATTCAATTTAAACAGCATAATTTGATAATCAACACCAGGCGAGATAAGTATGAACAATAAGGTAAAGAGCTGGGCGAATGCAGTAAAGGGCAGCAGACCCAGACCTGCACCACCCAAAGGTACCAAGTGTACAGGTACAAATGAAAATCTAAGCAAAAATATAAAACCTGAGGTTGCGCATCCTGCAGGTTTTGTCAATTTTTAGTAAAATATTGCAGCTACTTGGAAGTATCCCAATAGCAACCACTGTCATTGGTGGAATATGGGATATGAGTTTTCCTAGGCGTTTAAACACAGGAAATGTGGGATAAGTTTGGTGAAGCCCAACAAAAATGTTTTCCACACGCAGTGTACCTAACAACCCATACTATCTGCAGAGGTTGAGTAGACCTTGGGTTTAAAACTGCGGAAGAAGCAAATGAAGCAGCGAAGGTCA
>JAKSZP010015284.1:0-27126 GCA_022478985.1 Massospora cicadina | reverse complement strand
AGGTTCCATCACCAAGCAATTTCCCTAGGCTCCATTTCACATGGTAAGCATTGACACCATAGGTCCTCTGCCTACTGGAGTCCACGGCCACCATTATATAATTCTTTCTGTGGATCACCTTAACAAATGGATCAAAGCTGTATCTATTCCTATGGCCGCTTCTCAAGCAACACCTTAATCCTGTACCAGAAACTCTTCATCCAGCATGGTAAATTCAAGGGTGATTTTATCCTTAAAATCTTAGATTCAACTCAGAATTTATCTGAGAACTAACTTCCCTATTTAGCACTTTCCAGGCCTTAGCAGCACCTTACAATCCTCTACTAATGGGGCTTTAGAATGAGCTAACAGCACCTTTATCTACATTTTGAGAATGATGGCTTCTACTGACCTACTTTGATGCATTTCCTACAAAGTGCCCTACTTGCCTAATGGTTTAGCTGCCACAGGGTAATAAAATGTCCCCATTTAGGGAACTTTAAGGAAGGGAACCCCTCTTACCAATAGTATGCAACCTTTATAGATGATGATGACACCCAAGACTTCCAAATTCACTCTAAAAAACTTAAAAAATAAGATTATCTGATTGAAGTCTTTGGCCATGGAAGCTTTGTTGCATAACACGACTAAGGAGCTGTGACAAAGCAATTTATGATGACCCTCTTTGACAGTGTACAGACTTGGGGACTTAGTAATGCCCTATCACCATCACCCTGTGAAAGAACCATCAAGCTTGTAACGTATTAGTCTGGTCCATATAAAGTCCTTCATAAACATGAGTCAAAATACCTTATTTTCAGAAAGAATAAGGGTATGGCCATTTTTGGTACAAAAGTTCTCTTGACTGTAGCCAAAGTAGCAAGGACTCAAAGATGTAAACTAACAGAGAGGTCAATGAAAATAAAAAGATGGGGTGAAATAGACCAAATTATTTAACCGGTCTTGCTATTTATAGAGTGAATGGGGGAACAATGTCAAGAGGACAGTATGGCCTTGTATGGTCAGAATCTTTCACTGCCTTCCATATTGACCGCCTGGTTGAAGCCCTCAATGTTCTGCATAGTCCTTGTGACCACAATGGTGGGAATCGCGCCCCTCAAGGTTTGGGAATTGGAGGTTCAATTCTAGAAAGCATCTTTATTGATGCTCAAGCGCGTGATTCTTCATGATTAAAAATTCTCATTGGTGCCTTCATGGATAATTTCAATTGTGAGGGCTCAAGAGTTGACTTATAAGGACTTGATTCAAAAGCAGGGATTTTATGCTGTTCATAATTTTAAATACTGACAAAACCCTTCAATATCCTGTCAGGGGGGAATAGTGCCGTAGAATTTGGCCATGTACTCAGTTCACCACTGTATCCTGATTGATGTCAGCATTAAAGTGCTCAGAATTTACCTTATGAATGACCATGTAAGGTCCAAACCAAAGTTCATTGAGCTTGTTCTGTTGATCTAAGGGTCAATAGTGATAAAAGACAACATGGTCGCCTAATTGTTAAGTTTGTAAGGTGGGTAAGCTGACATTAAAAACAGGATGTTGTGATAGAGGGGGTGCCTGAACACTGCCACAAAGCAGTTGGGCAAGAGGGCCCAGGTAAGTGCCCACAAGAAGGATAACGCTGCTGTGGTAATATCCCATAATATGAGTGTTTGGGGAACTCATGACTATTAAATTCTTGATGACAGCAAGGACTATACTAGCACCAAGCAGGAGGGTCTGACCTCCGTAAAGCGCATACAAGGATACATTGGCCTTGTCAAAGTCTGAAGTGTGGTCCATGAGCAGTTTTCCCTTAGGTTTCTACAAAAATGAATTTTAAATCCAAGTTTTTATTTTCAAATTTATTAAATTTATCAGAATAATATAGAAGACAAAGCTGCTTTGCGCAACATTTTCATTTTAAATTTATACTTTAGGTACTTGGGAAAAGCGGATCTTCTTCTTTGCAGAGTCTGAAAACAATTTCTTGACGGTAGGCACAAACTGAGGACCTGTTCCATCGATTTGCATGTCTAGGCTCACTCCAGAACTTGGCATGGTTACTTTCATAGTTATAAAACCTTTTTTGCATTTTAAATGTTATCAAAACGTGTTCTTGTGTTGCCATCTTTATCTCTAAAAGCTAAAGAATTAAAAAGGTTTGGCGGCATCTGATTCGCCAGATTGCCATTTCTGAGAGGCTCATCCAGCCTCATCCAAAGTGGCAGCATCTGTTTGGCCAGAGCGTCATTTATGAAAAAAATCCCTCTTCAATGACACATTTAGTAAAGATTGAATTTAGTAGAATCTAATTTGCAAAATCACCATTTATGAGGATACCCTTCCTCATCCATATTGAATGTTTAATAAGATTAGCTTTTGAGGCATATGATCACCAGAATGCTATTTTTGAGATCTTATGCAATTGTAAGCCTCCACTTTGGTCATGGTGTTCGCAACTGGTAATATTAGGGCTAGATGACGGTTAGGCAACGCCTTGACTATTACATCGCCCTCCCCCTCAGATGAGAGCCGCCTCTGGCTCCAGAACTCCTTCACCTTCTGTGGGCATTTTCTGCATTCATCAGCAGTTTTCCAGGCGGACGCTTCCACCAGGTAGCCTACCCACTTTACCAGGTACCAACGATTCCCTCAGGAGATTATTGTGGCCTGATTTCCACCACCTCATACTAAGCCTCTTCCGAGTTGCCCAAGTGAGCTGTCGCTTTTCTTCAAGAAGAGGACCTTTGAATTTCCTAAGTTTCAAAGCATGAATCACTGGATGAACGCAATATACCTCAGAAAACTCAAATTTATGGGCTACTCCATTAAATTGGTGGAGGACCTTATATGGTTCCAGGGCGATTAGCCCAAATTTCTTGAAGCTAATGGGGACCAAGTAGTTCTTCGCGTTATTCATCACCAGGTCTCCTTTTCTTTAGCAAGTGCCTTAGATGGTGAGCATCGCCTTCTTCTTCTACATCTCTACCACTTTCATTAGTTTCACTTGTAGTGTTTTCAGGTTATCCTTCATCTCAGCTGCCAGGCTATTTGCTGCTGGGTTTGGACATCTGGGGTGCTTTTCCACCATTCAAGGGTAGAACCCATAATTCTCCAGGAAGGGAGACATTCCTGCGCTGAGTACACTAAATTGTTATAATTAGATTGGGCTAATTTAAGCCAGTTGGCCCAGCGTTCTTGTTTAGTGGTCATGTAGCAGCACAGGTACTGCTTAAGGACTTGATTAACTCATTTGGTTTGGACTGTGGACTGTGAGTGGTACGTTAATTATATGCACGGTCTTTATCTAAAGATTCTCCAGTTGGTGTTGTGAGAAATTGAAATATTAATTGTGATCTCTATCTTAATCTATCTCCTTGGGGAGGCTATGGCGGGAAAACACCTCATTCACAAAATCTCTGCCATGCTCTTTGCCGTGATCTTGGAAGTACACAAAAAAGATTTAGCGTACTTAGTCAGTTTGTCAATCACCACCATGACAAATCATAACCTTTAGATCTTGGAAGCCCCACTATGAAGTCCACACTTAGCAAGGACCATGGCATCTCCACAATCTTGATGGCTTCAGTTTCCCTAAGGGCTTCTGCCTGGTGTGTTTGAATCAGGTGCAGGTTATGCATTCCAAGATGTACTTCCTCACAGAACTAGGCATCCCCAGCCATGAGTAGCTTCAGGAAAATAGCTCTATAGTTTCTATGTCCTCAGGCGTCCCGCCAAGGAGTGGTCTGGGAATACACTTATCACCCTCTCCTGGAGCTCATGGCTTTGAAGCCACAGGATTTTTTATAAGGACGAAACCCTTCCGTTTCTGGTAATTTTGTGATATAATTCTTAGTCCACTCCTCTAGGTTCCAGAGTTTGGCCTCATACTCCAAATGTCGCTATGCATCCCAAAGCTTGTCCTTCAATTTTTGAGTAGCATATTGGATGGTTGTAAACAAGTTTGGAGGCAACATAATTGACGAGTTGTATTCATCCAGCTCCTTCTTTGGGAATACCATCTCTGGGTCTCTGCTCAGGAGATCTGAGATGAGGTTGCACTCTCACAGCTTATATTCAATCCTAAAATCATACTGTACCAGTTCAAGGTACCCTCAGTCCTGGCACTGATTCATACACTTTGGCTCTTGTAGAATTCAAAGGCGCAGTGGCTGTTCTTATTGTAACTGACTGCTGGGCATACAGCAAGTGATGCTGCCATTCCTCCATAGCTGAGAAAATAGCCAAGAGCTATCTATTTTACTACAGGAAGTTTGTCTCAGAGGGAAGCATCCTCCTACTAAAATAGCTTATAGGATATATATCCTGTCTTCCCCCTCTGGAAGCAGAACTGCCAAAATTGCAAAGTTTTAGGTGTCATTCTCTACTATGAAAGGCCGGTCAGCGTCAGGATGGGCAAGTACAGGTGCAGCCATGAGGATATCCTTGATGACTTGAAAAGCTTTCTCATCCTCATTTTATTTAACTGAGGTAAGCTGACCAGGGGATGGACAATACCAATATATGTAATGGGTTAGGGGAGGTGAAGTATAGCAAGATTCAGCACACCAGAGTAGACAAGCTACCCCTTCTGCTAGACATTACCGCCAGGTATAGGGGAGTTGAATGCCTTACTCTGAAGGGGTATCCCATGTTATGGAGCAGGTGTGGAGGAAGGTGTACGTATGTAGAAACAAGATTGGGAACCATTATAAAACAAGTTGTTTTTGCTTCAGCCTCATGTATCCATAAAGCTAGGCTTGAAATTGTTCCAGAAGGTGTAGGTGGAATATTTTGATTGTCCCAAGGATGTTAGGCATGGTTCCCTTGAAGGCATCCAGTGCTATGGTGTGGATTGTCCACATTGCAATGGCGACTATCAGTGAGTGGAGTGTGGGTGGTAGTGGAAATTAAAGTTAAAGTGCGAGGAGGCATCTGTAGATAGACAACCCCTGGTCATTTTAAGTTCTTAACAGAAGCGTGACTTCCAGCCATATGGTTCTAGATGGGGGCATTCTTCTAGGCGGTGGTGCAGGGTGCCATCCACTCCAAATACTGCGCCAATTGCATGAAGGGATTTAAAGCGACCTGCTGTTCTATAGGTTCTTCTGAGGCAACGCCAGGTGTTAGCTCTTACACTTGGTTGTAGGAGCGGATGATGCATTAGGCTCCATCTTGCCTTTTGTGTTGTGAGATCATATGGGATGTCTAACGCATCTAGGTAGTCAATTCTCACAATGAATGAGATAACGTCATGTGTGTCCTTCTGGGGGTGGTCCTCTGGTTTCCTTAGCGTAAAGTGAGCTCTGGGACTTCCCCTTCCCTGACTAGTACCTGTGATAATATGGTCCACCCCATGTACCAAATGGTGCGGAGAAGGTGTTTAAAGTGAGGGGGTTTCATGTGGGCCCGCTTCATTGGAGCGGTTTGCAAGATATGTGAGCAGGCTGGACGGGTTGTGTGGGTTGGATATTTTGAGCGCCTGTGCAAAATTGACCCACGACGCACTAGACCAGTGCTGTTGTGGGAGGTCTGGGGCTAGGACTTCCTTTATCCAGGTGCCCAATATACAGTTGGCATGGACCTCAAAGTCTATTAGGCCCATGCCACCGCTGGAGCGTGGGCCAAAGAGTATTTCCACCCGTACAGGTGGCCAGGATCCAGTCCACAACCATCCTTGGATAAGTGCATGGATTGAGGATATGAATGTGGGCGAGAAGAAGATTGCATGTGCAGGGAACCATAGCATTGGAAGGATGAGTGTGTTGGCAACTGTTACTCGCCCCGTTAGCCCTGGGGATCTTTCCCTGAGGGAGGCGATGCATTGGATATCTGCTGTAGTAGATTGTTCTTAATTGTCTCATTGGCATACCCCCCTGCTTCCAGCCATATCCCAAGGTGGCGGACAGGGCTGGTTGTAGGAGGTGATGCGAAGGGTAGGATGAGTGGGTTGTTTCTTCATGGGGGGCTGTGAGGTTCGGGTGTTGTGGCCTAGTTGTTAGCGTATTTTCCTAAGAGGATTACTTCTGTTTTCCTTTTGTTGAGCGACGCGTTGCTCACAATGTAATATTCCTCTATGGTGCATTCCAGCTGTCAGGCATCTTTGTTATTAGCTATACCTGTCACGCAGTCATCTGCAAAGGCTAGTATCTTGATTGGTGACTGGCGTTGTGCAGTTATGACCATGAGGCGTAAGTCAGCGATGTGAAGGAGTGTATCAAAGCTGAAGTTATACAGCAGTGGGCTGAGGGGGTCCCCTTGTTTGAGCCCTCTGAATGGTGTGATATTGTTAGTTAAAAAGTCATGGCCACATACAGTCATGGATGCGTATTCTAGGAGCATCTCCAAGTTTATTAACTTGGGTGGGATTTTGAAGGCGCTTAGGCATTTCTTCAGGTACAGCCAGCTAACGCGGTCATATGCCTTCTCCTGGTTTAGAAATACCAGGGCTCCAGTTGCTTTGGACTGGCATATGTTGGCGACGAAGTGTATATTGGTCCACAATTAATGCCCCAGTATGAACTTAAACTGATTGGGCGATAGGACTTTAGAAGCTATTGTGCCTAATATGATTGCAAAACATTTTGTAAGTAGTTTTGTATCAGTGTTAATGAGTGCTATTGGGCACCAGTTGGCCAGGTACAGTTTGTCGCTCTTTTTAAACAGGGTTATGACATAGGAGTCCTGGCCACCAGGGAAGAGGCGTGTCTACAGCAGGCACTGGTTCATTGATGCTAAGAGGAGGGTGGCGATTTTCCTGAAGTATTTTTTGTAGAATTCATAGGGTATCCCATCAGGCCTTGGGCATTTCCTACGTGGTGCACCGCGGACTGTGTCCCAGAGCTTCTCATGTGTGATTAGGTTTAGGAGGTTATATTCCAGCGGTACACTTTGTATTCCGGTAATGTGTATTAAAATATTTAATTTTTGGGGTTTCAGTTGGGGTATCGCAAAGTAGTTTGGTGTAGTAACAGTGTACTTCTGCCTTGACCTCCTCTGGGTCAGTTGCTAAGGTGCCGTCATCTTTGCAGACCTGGTTGCACATGGGCTGGTTGCCGTGGGAGTGGAATTGGCAGAAGAAATATGTCAAGCAGATTTCGCCTTCTTTTATGAACTTACCTTTTATCAATACTTTAATTATGTGCTGATGTTCAAAGATGAGGGCGTTTAAGCGGGCGGATATTTAAGCCCATTTGTGCCTCCTGTTAAGGCTATAGACAGACTTTAGGTTGTTGAGCTTAAGGTGGTCCAGTTCCGCCAAGACTTGCCTGATTGTGGCTGTGTTGGTGGTGTACTTATTCAAGGCGAGATGGCGAGTTTTATTTATTAGTTCAGGTTTGAAATTTGCCCAGGTTTCAATGGGATCTGATAGGAATGGGGTTGCAAATTCTGGGTTCGTACCCTCATGTTCAACCCAGTTGGATATTTTGGGTAATTTTATGTATTCTGGGTGTAGCTTCCTCCAGGTTGACGCTTGTGTGGGAGTTTAGGTTGGCAAGAGCTTCACCAAAATGAGTCAGTGGTTGGAGAAATTGATCTTTTTTGTTGCAAAGTTGGAGATGTTCAAATGGTGGGTTTTTGGTGCGAGGATGTAGTTGATGCGGCTCATTGAGATGAGCATACCCTCGCATATGTTGGGGTGTCATGTGGGGAAGGAGTGGTGACCCAGGGGGAGGGTGTCATGTAGGCCAAGGGATGCCTTCATTGCATGGAACTCGATGTGCCCCAGTGGGTATCCCCTGGGGTTAGGCCATTGGTCCATGTTGGGGTTATCCCAGCAGTTGAAGTCGCCCAACAGGATGGTATCTGGTGGGAGGGTGAGTGTTGGGATGGTTTTGAGGAATTGTTTCCTCTCAGCTGCGGTGCACGGTGCATAGATACATGCTATTAAAATTGTGTCCTCTTGGTTTGCAATTATTGCTACCAGGATGCAGCCATGCAGATATGAAGAGGAGTTGGTGATTTTTAATTTTTTGTTATTTTAGGACAACCACCACACAGTGGATGTCCATACCAATTGGTATGGTGAGACCCTGGATGACCAGGATCCTTCTTTCCCCTGTAGACAGTGGGTTTCTTGGATGGCCAAGATGTCTACAAGAGGTTTTCTCAGAAATCCAGCTTTTTGGCTTGGGACGCTTGAGCCCTGGCTTCCACGATGTTTAGCATCCCTATTGACACTGCGGTGCCCGTGGTGCCTCAGGAGCAGTTGGGAGGGCCATCTGGCCCTAACCCACCATTCATTGACTTAAACTTGCTCTGTGTCATTGAGACAGTACACTCTGAGTTGCTGTCAGATTCCTTACATTGTGTTGATTTTGTGCAGGTTTTGTAATTTTTAGGGTTTTTATTATAACTTTCCACTTGTGGCTCTTTGTGGTTTGGTGTGGTGCGCTGATTGGATTCTATGGTTTCAGGGTTCGAATCTGAATAATTGTATCCCATTTTCACCCATGAAGTGCAATTGTTCTGCTAAGTTTACTTGATTGAAATTACTTGGTGATTCAGTCGAATTGTTGAGAAAAATTTTCAGCTTGGGTATATTGCTCTGATTGGGTGGCTTGGTTAAATTCCTCCATGGCCTTCTCAGCTTGGAATTTTGTTCTGTTTGGCTGGCTCAGTTGATTTCCTCTATGTTCTCCTGAATTTGACCAGGGTCAATGGAGGAGGCCGTGAGTGATGCAGCCTTGGCTGCTGCCCACTTGCAGGCCTTTTGTACCTGTTTGCATAGTTTGGGTGATACTGGGTCTATGAGGATGCAGTGCCCATCCTCTCCCCAGAGGAAGGCGTGGTTGGCATCAATCATTTTGCTAAAAGTTTCTTCATCTTTATCCATGGCATCATTGCAGAAGTCTGGGGCCAAGATGCCCTCCTTCATGGGGCATGCGTGTTCCTTGTGCTAAATGTGGTGCAGTGGTTGCAGATAGGCGGTGCGCATTCCAGTGTGACGCAGAATGGCTTTGACACTCCCCCATCTGGGAGGTGAAGCAACGCTATGCATGAGATTTTTGTGAGGTCTGCAGCCACATCAGGAGACTGGGTTGATCATGGCAATTGCCTTTCCTGTGAACAAGTTCAGCATCAGGTGAAATTGCTGCAAATTTGAATTGTTTAATTTCTCTATAGCTTTAGAGTCCAATTTGAGAGCTCATCCTTGATTAGTTTATGGCTTAGGTTGGTAGGGAGCGAATTGAAGGAGATAAACAAAGTGTTCTCTTTGTTCCATTTGGTGAGCGCATTGTGCGCAATTTTTTTGCCCTCAGGGAGGGCAATTTTGATGCAGACTTTTGTGGCAGTGTCTGCATCTTCTTCACTTTCAAAGCCTATATTGATCCATCCATGGTGGATGGTATGGGTGGAATGAACACCACGTGGGGAAAAAGGGAGACATGTGCCTCGCCCACTTTCTCCCACAGAGTAGGGGACTTGACCCCTAGGAAAAGTTGGAGCCCGTGCTCCACCTTCAATAGGGTTGAGCATGTTGTATTTCTATGTATTGATTTTGCTTTGTGGTAAACTCCACAAACCCAAATGGTGTCTGAGTTTGAGGTTTTTTGGTGGCATTAGTTCCTGGTCCCCCTCCAGGGCGTTTCTTGCCCTTTGGCGCACCGTTTTGTCCTTTGCCTGATATGGCTTTCGCCCAGTTTAATTAGAATTTGTTAAAATCGCCCATCTCAACTGTGTGATTATCATAATATGTATGTTTGAACGAATCGAAGTAACTATTGTTGTAATTATATAAAAAAAGCTAACTTTCTCCTCCTCATCTTACCACCGGAATGGCACCTGCCCTGTCAAGTGGGTCAAGGGTGCAGCGGTTTTGGAGAGGCCTTTAGCAAAACATGGCATAAATTTACCACGCCTAAAAACTTCTAACGCCAGTTCTACCTGTAAAGGCTGACCAATCCCTCACCGCCTTTAACTTGTCGTGGTATATGGCTGTCCCTTTTGGAAGACTATGTTTCTTAAGAAAGAGACAAAGTCCTTGTAAAAATCATATTTAAATGGCTTTAAGTGGTTGTTATCCTTGTCAAAGGTTTTAGAACGCTTAGCACGTCTCCCCTGTTCTCCTCTTTATACTTAGAGAATATAGAATATTGTCCATGTATGATGCATAGTATTTTCCTATAAAGTTTCTCAAGGTGTTGTCAATGGTGTGCTTGAATACTTCTGGGAATTCTTGAGACTGAATGGCATCACTTTGTATTCAAACAACCTCATGTGGCACATAATGGCCATGTACTATTGTGCTCTGGAAACATATGAACTTGGTGGAACGCGTCAACCAGGTCCATCTTGGGCTAATCTGACTCCCTGAAGTCATCTTGGAGATGGGCTCCAACAACAGAATGGGATATGGTTAGACTTGGCTATTGCGTTCAACTGCCAGTAATCTACACATGATCAAAGCTCTCCACTTCATTTTTGGAACCAGGGGTATGAGCAACACAATGGGAGAATTAGATGGTACAATCATACGTTCAAGCATCTCTTTAATATATGCTTCTAGGTCCGCCTTTGTCTTTGGGTTCATGGGGTAGAAGGGGCAACCTTTTTGGATTATGCGTTATTTTTTAACTTGAACGTAAAGTGGAAGGCTCATTTGGGGAGGTTGATGGAGAGGTGTTCTTCTGGAAAAGGCGTTTATATGTTTTGACCTCTTCTGGGATGTTCATCACAGGTTCCATTACCAAGCACAGCATTTACCCCAGCCTTCCTTCCATCAGCGGTGAAGAAATCTAGTGCAACAGGAAACTGATCCTTTTTGGTGCAGCATGACCAGGCGCTCTTCCAGTTTAAACTGAGGGGAGTACTTGTGCCACCACCTCATGCCCAGAATTATGGGGTGAAACAGGTTTATGATAGCGCTAAATGCTTCTTAGTACTTGTGGGCCCATGCTGAAGCATCACCTGGGGCTTGACTTGTCAACATTCTACTGATTTGGAGGTGTCAACTAGTGTAACGTTTCACTTTCATTCCATCTCTAGCTTCATTCTTTGTTCTACCCCAACATCTATATAATTGTCCTCAGTCCCTGTGTCTACCAGAAACTAGAGTTTGTCCTCACCCCTCTCCTTGTTTCCCCCAATTTTGTAATGAAAATGGAACATATAGATAATACAAAGTTTTTATTTTATTGATAGTAGCAACGCACACAATTCAGGTGGAAGTTGTATGTAGGACTAGGAGTGCCCTATTTAAGATTTTTGAGGGAGTCATCCCATTGGAAGAGCTGCGGAGTAACCTTGATAGGGCTCCTGCGAGGAGCTGGAGACAGGCTCAGACTCAGTGCGGCAACCATGGAACTTCCCATGCTGCGTCATGGGTGTATTTCACCTGAGCTAACGCCAGTTGCCCCTCCACCTGGGACACAACTGAGACTTCCTCATCAAGGGTGGCTCCCAGGCAAGTGGCAGCCATGGCAGTGAGGATTTCAGGGTGGAGATCCTGGAGGAACATCCGCACAATCTGGGAGGAGATGACTTTGGCCACCTTGGCTAACGGGCGGTAAACATGAGCGTACTCCATGACCAACATTAAACCTTGTATGAGTGTCAGGAGGGCAGACCAAGCTGTGACTTTGAAGTCATTAGGCGTGGCCACTCTCTCAACCAATAGGAGACATTTATCCAGGGTAGGAGAAAGCGCTGAATTTGTTTCTAATAGCTCATTAAACCAGTCTGACAGGTTCTGGGCAGGGCGGCCACTATTTGAACAATCTGGAGCAAAACATGGGTGGTTCCTCATGAGGCGTCAGTCAGTCAGGCCTGAAATTTAATATGAGAGAAGTTATCATGTAGTGTGCTTAGCTTCCCAGGAGTGAGGGCCTGTTGTAAAACTGGTAAGTGATGTGTAGAATGGGAAAGGAGTTGAACACGCCTGCAAGAAGGGAGGGAACAGGTGGCTTCTTTTATGAGGAACAGGAGAGAAAAGACGTTTCTTAGAAATGTGGTTGGGTGTTCATACCATGAAGGCAAGGCGCGTTCTGAAGGCTTATTCACCATATCTAAAATCGGAAACATCACGCTGAATAAGCTTCATAAAATGTAAAGGATATCGCCTTCTATTAGTTGCTCTGGAAGGTTTTCTAACAGGTTTAAAAGCTATAGCCTCAAACAGGATAGAGCTCCAAAAAATGAAATCATGAGTTCATTGGCTATTTAAGCGTATTAGGAGATACAGCATTAACAAAGTAAGTCCCACACTAAGTATTATCAGCTGTGTTTCATCCCTAAGGAGCGGCAGCACATAAGTGCACATTGTTATAGCTCTGGGATGTCCTTCCTGACATCCATGGTGCCAGATTTCCAATTTTTGAAAAAATATCTGAATTATAAGTTATTTTAGATCTTTATGTTTTATTAGGGGGATACAAGATAAAAAATTTCATAAGCACCTTCTCTTGTTAGTTTTCTATACTTAGAAATAAGGGAGATGTGGAATTGCGCTTAGTGAAGATACCGCGGATCCATGGACAGCTTAGCCCTTGGGAGCCTATTTAAGAATTTTGAACCTTAAAATCATGTCAGGATTTGATCTAGATTGTTAATAGGATTATGGGAAATTTAAAATTAAATTTTAATTTAAAATTACTTAGATAAATATTATTGACCTCTGATTCATTCTCAAAAACTTTTTTTTTGAGGGTCAATATTACAAAAATAGCGTAGTATCATTTATGTACGTTAAATTTAAATTTAAATTTAAATTTGTCAATTACTTTTTAAGGGTAAAAACCCTCACACCCACCTGTTTATTATTAGTATTCCCCTTAGGGGAAACTAATTCTATGTGATGGTCAGTCATAGCCTTAACCCTCAAAACCAGGTGCTGCTTCCAATGTGCAGGAAGGACCAACAAGAAAAACTTATTGCCTAAATCTCCACCCAACACATAAGGACCAGAAAGCTAACTTGTATACTTCCTCAAGGGGACCTTTAAATAAAGGTGTCATTTATCTAGCATCATTTGCGATACCACCTTGATGTCATTGGTGAGAAGGCGTTCATGATCCACAAAACGTTTTTAATCACTTATTGCCTTCGTCAAGTGCTCAGAAATCAATGGATTATAAAATCCAAATCTGCTGAAACTGCTCCTCAATGACAGGCACTTTGGGGTGGGAATAAGGACCAATAAGGAATGAGAGGTTATACCTCAGGGTAGCTTCATGGGGGGATAATCCATTGACAAATGAGTGGCGTTGTTGTATGCAAACTGCATCAGGAAGAATATCAGCAGTCCAGGTATCTTGTGTGGTGGAGGTATAGCAGCAGATTTACTATTTGAGGATCTGGTTGACCCTCTCCATCTGCCATATTAACTAAAAATAATATGCTATGAACTGGCACAGCTGGATCTTCAAGATAGCCAAGATGAAATTATAAAACTGGGCTGTTGAATGCGGACCCAGTTGCTTGCATCTCTTTGGGCAAACCAAACATCAAGGAAACATGGCGGACAAAAAGCTGGCCATAACAGGAAGTAATAGCAGACATACAAGTGATAATTAAAGAAAATTTGGTAAAGCAGTCCATACCATCATAATCGCATCAAACCTATTGGAATGGGGGAGCTCAACAATGAAGTTGACAGATACCAAAATCCATGGATCCTGATCCTGCTGCAGGGGATGCATGAGACTATTCCTATCTGATCAATCTGACTTACTTGTGCACATGTCACACAAATTGGTGATTTACTCCAGCAAATCATTGAAGATGACCGGCCAGTTGAATGTCACTTTATCAAATTGAGGAACTTTTTGTGTCTGGGCTTCCCATCACTGGGGGATCATGGCGAGTGGTGATTACTTCATCCTGGAGTTGGGGAGGCACCAAAACCTGGCCACAGAGCATAAGTTATCCCTCCACTACCGAAAAATGAGTACGCTTATGGCTCTGATCACTCACCTGGTAAAACTGCTCCAACCCATCCTCGTAGGAGGTCTGACTCACCAGAACCCGAGATACCAATGGCACATCTGGAGCAAAGTCAGCCCTAGAAACTGCAAGAGGAGTAATGGTGAGAATCTGGGTGAAAGGGATTACTGTTTTCAACTCTTGCATCTCCTCCTCCATCAAACTTAGGGAGGGTTTCTAATCTGCAGATTATATATAGAATATTTAACGCCCCTTTACAAACTTGTACTTTAAATTAAAGCTTCACAAGTCACAGAATATCTGAACCTGCTGGTGCGCCAACTTCTGGGGTTTCCAAAATACATCAGAGAATGATGATCCATCCACACAATCACCTCATGTGGCACTTTGCAGAAGGTACCTTTAGTGATTAAGCGGCCATTATTCAGCGGCCAACTCCTTATCATAATGGCCCAGGACTATTTGGATGAATTAAACATGCACAAAAAATAAGTGACCATATGCTCCACCCTGACATGCGCTTGAAGCACTGCCCTCATAACAGCCAATGAGGCGCCGCATGCTATGATAAAAGGATTAGTGGGTTCAGCACTCTGGAGAATTGGAGGTGCCACAGACACCTTCTAGATGATTTCAAACGCCCATTATCACTTCTCCATCCATCGAAATGGAGCACTTTTTCCTAATAAGGGATGCAGCAGGGTGGCCAGATGCAAAAGAGCAGGGGAGAAGTTTCTTTAAAATTTGATTGTTCATAAGAAACTCCATAACTGCTTCTGGGTGGTAAAGAGGTGGGCCTCATGAGGATTGCCTAAAGCCTGCTGGAAGGATTCACATAACCATCCTTCAGGACCACATCACCTAGGAAGGTAACCTCCTCCCTGAGAAACTTGCACTTGAAAGGTTTTACATAGAGGCCTCTTTGTGCGACGCAGCCAGCACTGCTACAGGACCTTTTCATGCTGCTCAGGAGTGAGGAGGAATGCATGAGGATATCACAATATATGCCACTGCACGAGTGAATTGAAGGTCACCAATCATGTCATTAATCATCTGCTAGACCGTGGCTGGGGCTTTTTAAAGCTAAAAGGCATCACGCGTAACTGAGAGAACCTCTTCTGGTGTGAACCGCTCTAAGCCACTACTGGATAACCACCACCCTAATGTGGTTGAACGCATTCATGAGATCAAGCTTCAAAAACACCTGGGACTTCATAATTTCTAAACTAATTGTCTGTAAAGGGGGAAGGGGATAGGGATTGTGAATGGTAATGCTAATTAATTGTTTATAATCTACGCAGGGGCGCAACATTCTTTTATCATTTTGAATGAAAACAATGGACAAGCAATAGGTGAGTATCCCTTATAACCCACCCTTTTTGCGAGCATGTCATTTAACACACCTTCAGGGCCTTGTCTTCCTGCTCTGTATAAGAAGCACTGGACAATTGATTTATTCACATTTACTGTCAGACAAAAAGCCAGATCATACTCATAGTGGGAGGAAAGACAGTTGGCCTTCTCCATATCAAAAATGTCCTTGTAATCATCCAAGCTAGAGGGGAAGCCCACTGGCAACGCCATGGGGGAAGAATTTGAGACAATCAAATCTACCACCTCCACAGTGGATAAAGTTACAATAGGAAAAAATTTGTCCATTAATGCAGATACACAAATGACAAAGTTTTGGGCTCCAAGTTAATACTACTATGTTGCTGTTCACACCATCCAGCCTTAAGGATGATTGAGAATAACAAAACTGGCATAATGGTGAACCTTTTACAGAAACAAGCCCATGCACTGAGAATGGTATGGGACATCTCACTGCATAGCAAGTTATTGAGTTAATGATGCACTCAATACTGAGGACATGACGTCAAGATCTGTATCCAAATGCTGGGCGATCAGCAAGCTCATAAAGTTCCCAGCTGCTCTCATATCTAAGAGAGTCTTAAAGAATACCACATGTGAGCCTAACTTGACTTTCACTATTGTCAAATTTACGCCTGAGTTGTTTATTAGGCATCTTGAGAGACATAACTGGGGGAAGGAGTATTTGCCAGACCATCCTCTGGGTAACCCTCATGAGAAGAGACCATGGTTACAGCCACCTAAACAACCTCCACATCTAGCATTTTTACAATGGACAAAAAATGCACCAAAAGATTGAACAACTTCAGCTCTCCTGGAGCATCCAAATCAACTGCTTTAAAACTTTCATCCAATTACAAAACTTCAGATTGGGGCTGGAAATTGGCTTCAGGAATGAACAACACTCCTACACTTACAATCCATTAAAGCTGGACAAAGCATGGGGAAGAAATTAAGGGCCAAAATCTTCTACACGCATTATTGGATGAAACCTCATCGCTGTCTGGGTTACAATTTACTCCCTAACTGTGGTGAAAAAAAGACTCTGATTAAAATAATGGTCCATCAGTTCATGACACCAGACCAAAACAGCACCCCACTTACAGAGAAGAATGGAGAAGGACAAAAAACTGGGGTCGCTCCATTATGTCATGGAGCATGCTGATAATAATAAAACTGGCCTGGAACTCTGGGTGAGTGAAAACCCAAAACCTCAGCCAGAATACCTCAGGTACAGCCATCCATATTGATGAAAGTACAAGGAAGAGGGTAACTGCAAGTACTATCAAGGGTTTCCAAAATTGGAAATAATTGCACTATATCTAGTAGGCTTTTTAAATTTACAAATAAATTTTAAGTCTTGAGAATTATTATTTAGACCAAAATAATGGAAAGATAAAATTGAGCAACAGCAGTACCAAATGGGGGCCGCTGCCCTATATGCTCACTGGATGGGGACTGGGACTTAGCACACCACGGTGGGAATATTTTGCAATTTAATTATGGTGGATCAACATTCTAAATAATTGTTAATACTGACTTGGAACTGAACTTCCCAGTCAGATGGATATTAAATTTGGTAGCATGAATATTAATTCTGCCGCAGTCATGTTTAGCGCGATGATGATGACTCCTTCAGTGGACAGCAGGTTGCGCCCATGGCCAGGCCACATATTGCTAGTTCCATAGAGTCTGGGAAGGGTTCTATTGCACTCATATCTTTCATAGACGAGTTCATTTGTTGTAATGCTGGCAAATAAGGGAATAAGAGATTTTGAGTATGAGAGTGGCTTGATCAATGTAAGTTCACTGACTACCATATATTGTTTCTGGTAAAACTCAAACTGGTGGAGTGAACCTCCTGGGGACAATAGCTGATAATCATCCAATGGTGATAGCTTCTGACTACTGCCATCTCCTGACGCACCTTATGGATTTTCTTCATTTACTTTTGATGTTGAGCAAAGGAGGAAGAGATGAGATTTTTAGGGGATATTCTGTTTGTATTTTTTTTCATATTCCCAGCCAACTAGATTACCTGAGGTCACTAGGGGATAATTTAAACTTATGAAGTGAATTGGAAATTGGTGGAGCCTAATTTTGGAGTAACGATGTTTGGGGGATTTTAGGTTATTCGCCTGTGTCAGATCCATTGAGGATTGATTTAGGTGAATGCTTAAGATCTCATTTGGCAGAGTTGCTAACAAAATATGGGCATCCAATAGTTGATCAAAGATAAACTATCAGGTCTACCAAATAGTATCTATCAGGTTTCATCACTGACTGATTGTGAATTTAAGAATAAAGTTGCAAGGCGATTGATTCCAACTGCAACTAGAAAATCGATCAGTTGGTTCATGACCTTCCTTTTATGGGTAACAAGTCCCATTATCTAAGCAGGCCGCTTGCCAAATATGGTTGGTTTGCTGTGATCTAGAGGAAAATGATAGTGACTCATTTTCTGACTCTTTCCATTTTAGGTCTTAAGGATGTCAAATGACGGAATCCTAGCCAGGATGGGGAAGACCATCATTGATGAGACGATGATGGGTAATTCAGTGGCAATAACTGCCATTTCATCAATGAGGTGCCAACTGAGGGTTAGATGCTGAATTCCCATTATAAATTCCCCTAAAAATCTAGTTAACAAAGGTACTGATATACACGGAAATACTTTACACTTTTACCAGTAATTCATATCATAACAAAGTCCATTTCAAGATCTATTCTTTCTCAAGGAAAATTATTGCTGTGTGCTTTAATTGGGAGACTCTTTAGGATAAAGTGTAGTGATCTGAGCGTGGATCCATAGAAGAGAAGCTGAACTGAATTGAGGATTGCTGCTGACTGTGTGTCACGAGAGAGAAGCCATAAACGAGGATCTGAGCATATATAGAGTTAGGCGGTATAAGGGAATAGATCCCTATTGAGGACATATTAAGTATTTTGGGACAAATACTGGTCAAGCGTTGGACCCTATACTATTACTTTATTCAACTATGTAAAATAGTTTTTTACTCTTATAAAATGAATACATCTTACTATTATACAACGCGGAGAATTGTACAACAAACATGTGCAGTTAATAAATTTAGATGTTATCAGCCGAGAATAGTCAAAAAACCTATAAATTTTAACATAAAACATTACCCATCTCGCTCTACCAAATGGACTAAATTTTCCAAGATGATGGGAGGGACGGCTGCTGGCTTCTTTCCTTACTGGTGTAAAATTGAAGTTCCTCTCAATTCAGCTTCTAGGGTTGTTCCTCAAGGCTTACAGGCTGTTCAAGGCAACTGCTACCTTCCATCAAGCTATGAACATCATGGTGGGTGACCTAAAAAATATGTCTTAGTGTGACTATACAAAAAATCTTTTTTAACATTCAATGAACTCTTACAACATTTGGAAGAAAACTTTTTATAAATCACTTTTGCTAATCTAAAGGTCAAACTAAGAAAAGCAATATCTTCCAGAAGCAACTTTAGTACTTGGTATTTATCATTGACAAGCAAATCTTACAGCTATAGACAGCTAAAATAAAGGTCATTAAGAAGATGAAGCAGCTAACTAGTAAGTGGGACATCCAAGCTTTTCTAGGGATTGTTGGTTAGTACTGGTAGATTTTAGAAATTTTATAAAATTATGAGAACTATTGTTCCATCTGTTGTAGGATGGGACGAAATTAAGTGGAAACTTCACTAATAACTGACTTTTTCTAAGCCATGACTTGCCTAGTCTCTGAGCTAATACTATTTTACTCAAACTTTGATAAGACATTCACAACACAACTGTATGCTTGTCTCTCTGCCATGGGGCATGCTATTATAACTTAACAACGAGGGGTTAGAGCGCCACATGGCCTACAGTAGTTAAACTCTAGAAGTACATAAAAAACTACACTATAACTTAAAAAGAGTTATTAGAAGCAATCTAAAGATGCAAACGATTTAGGGACTACGTCCACAAGGTGCACTTATTTGTGGTAACTGATCACTCTTCACTTTGATGGTTGTAAAATATAGAGTAATCAGAAGGGCGATTGGCCCATTGGGAATTGAAATTGCAGGCTTACAATCTCTAAATTAACTGTTTCATTACATGAAACACCATAACGCTAATGGACTGTCCTGGATTTCCATTATAGAACTGGGAACAACATGGTGAACAGTCTCTATAACAAAATGTCAAACCAAAAAAATGACAATGAACCATAGGAGGGGCAACGTGCTCTGTACTAAGAACTTAAAATACCTTTATTTAAGATGGGATAGCTCTTTAAGGTAGCAGGAGGCTTGAATTACTTGATACTGTTGCCTTTGGAACAAACGGACCTGATTCTTGTGACTCACAATGAAACGTGGCATGGAGGATTCAAGGAGATGTAGGAGCAGCTGAAAGAATACTACCTCTGGGTATAGATGGCTTTGCCGTTCACAAGGCCTTTGGCTGTTATAAAGAAGTCAAGAAGAAGCCCTATACCTAAAAAGCACCTCAAACCATATAGTTAAACTCAACTTCGCTTTTTACATTGTATTAATTGACGTCATGGGTATGCTGCCCATTAGCAGTGGCTAATTTAAGTATATCATGATAGCAATTGACCACATTACAAAATGGGTGCAAAACCAATCAAGGACTTGGGGCCAAAACAAGTAACAACTTTATATCAGAAAACAATCTACATGCATGGATGCCCTCAAATCTTCCTGAAATACAATGGATCAACCTCTCCTACCAGGGTATACAAAGCTAGATAATATAATGGTGGCTCAGGGGTTTTGTCATCATATCACCTGCAAGGCTAACAGAATGGTGATGCATGTCAATGGTACCATAGTCAGAATCTCGCTGAAGTTGGTATCTGGCAGAACATTTATCTAGAAGCTCCTCTTACTCTTCACCTTCCTTGAATACAACATCTTATTTCACTATTCAATGAGGAGGTCATCGTTCCAACTATTGTATATGTACATCCTGCACTGACCACAATTTTGTATTCTTAAATTCATGGAGATAGTATGAGCCCATAAATATCTTAAGAATCTCACATTGACGTTATTTCAGATCCAGACTGAATTATATCCGATGATCTAGCCTGGAAACAAAATGCAGGGATTAAACCAATCATAATCAACACCCTTTACCCCATTTCAATGTGTGGAGTGAGTGCTTTAATGTGATATTCACATATTTGATATTAATAACAAACTACAACACATTTGGATTTATTTTTAAATTAGAAAAAAATGATATTGGACGGCCATATGTTAAAAGACCCCATCAAGGGCTATATTGTTAACTAAGTACATGCCAAATTTCTGAAACAATTCCTACAGGGCGCTGAGGCATTTACCTCCAGTACCCTTTAGCCTAGTTTACCATTCTTATGAAAATTGTCAGTTACTTATTAGTACTAGTGGAGACAACTCAAGAGGGGTACATACGCGTTTTCAGGGAACCAAATAAAATAAAATAACCTTTTAATAATGCGACTCAGCAGTAAGCCTAATAGCCATATCATATGGAAAAGATGGGTCAATGGAATCTCCGTCCAGCGTGAACTTAGAGGCATGTGAGAGAGAAGACAGAATGGGTGTGAGGGGCGTCAGCAGCAAGGTGCATAAGGTAAAAAAGAGTTGGATTATTGTCATCCAAAAAGCATGCAGTATGCTTTACCCTGATTTACTAGGTGATCTGGCATTTATAATAATTAGTAATTTATTGCGTACAAGAAAAGCTTATAATTTTTGTCAGTTTTTGGGAGCTGTTGGGGTTAAACTATGACAACTTGGCAAAATTGGAATATATGTAGCCCATGGCAAATGTGAGCTCTTAAAAATCATCCCAGGATTTTTGGGAAGTCAGCTGGGATGTTTGGCTTGGAATTCTATTGATGAGTTGTTAGGATTTTGGTATGCTCACATTATACAGCTATTGCAGATACTTTTAGATAGTCTGTCTTATCCCACTTTTGTTAGCTTACAAACAAGCAACCTTAGAGATGTTGAATTTAATGATGTTCATTAACTATTGTTCAAAGATGTTCTCCTATAAAACATTAGTTTACTCTTATTTTTAGTATTTGATTACGATCTTGATGACTATTAATGGTTTGTTAGGTATGACAACTGAAAAGCTTGATAAGTGAGATCAGTTGTAGGTTTAATAATTAACTATTAACTTCCTTGTGCTGAGCAATTAGGATTTTTCGCCATCAAATAATAAAGTTTTGGAGTTGCTGAAGCGTTTACAAAGATTTTCTTGGCAGTAACTTTTAGGTTAGCCTTAACGATGTGGCCTGATGTAAATGAGTAATTTGTTCCGTTATCTAAGCACAGCTGTTAGCTTGTAAAGGTTAAACCGCTGGAATGATTAAAGGCGTTCGTACACGATATTTTGAAACCAGCCCATGAAGGGTTTTAATCTAATTGTGGTGGATACTAACTCAGTGTATCAATTAGCGAAGAAATTATTAAATTTGGTGAGACTGTTTAGGGCGAAGTTTGTCTGTGAAGGATGAAGTTTTCATTAAGGTTACAAACAAATAGTTGGGCACCGAATTTTTTATATCTAAACCCTTTGATTTACTAATCAAAGACGGCAGAAAATTAGCAAAGTCAATTCTTTTTTATATCTGTACTTCTTTATAAGAATTGAAGAGATCACTTACCCTTTTTCTTGTTTCATAAGTCACCTGAAGTGAGATAAAAATCACTTGCCTGTAAGAAAATATCAGAGTAGGGTTGAAACCACTTGAGAGAAGAGACTTAACTGGATAAATATCTTCATACAACTATCACTCCATTTTCTTTCTTATGAAATCAGTCGCTAGAATCTGTGCTGTAGACTTGTAAAAAAGTTTACATAAGTGGCTCCATTGCCACGTGGAGAGCTTGGTGGAGGGGAACGCTGGTGGGGGCAGCAACTGCTTTATTTGCAAGTTGATGATACATACAGTGATTTGTGAAGCCCTGTAAGGGCAGAAGCATCACTTAAGAAGAACTTGTTAGGCTTTAAATTTTGACTAATCAAAATTAGGGTTCTTTTTTAGGACAATAATCATCCACTCATATATGAGAATCAAATGGTTTCAAGTTTGGTAGATATAGGCCAGCCACAGGAGCTGATCAGCTGAGGCAGGAATGAATATCTTATAAACTATCAACCAAAACAGTTAAACAGGAGCTTGAAAAGCAATCTACTCTGAAACTGTTTGGGAAGTTGGGCTTAATTGGTAGGTACAGTAGGATCTGAAGCTTCAGCAGTTGAGAGAGGGGGAGGGAAAATCAATCTTACTCAAAAAATATACTTTACAGTGTCTAGGATAATGACATAAGGAGGAGGGGAAGAAGCTGCTCTGGTGGCAATGGATGGGCACTTGCGCTTTGAGTGGTCTAACCTGAAGCACAAAGGGCAGAGGGTACAGCCGATTTGAAACAAGCCCAGAATGGGTGCTCAGGGTGATGAGTGGACCAGGGTATGGGAGAATTTCCAGATGGGTGTCCCAGTGGAAGAAGCAGTTGTTTTAAATGGAGCGAGGCCTTGAAAGATGGCGGCCCCGCTGGGAACCACAAACTGGAGGATGGTATTCGTGCTATAAGCGGCCAGACCCTCCAGAAGCTCATGGCAGAATTGGTTAGAAAAAGGATTATTAGTAAGTTCAACAAGCTTGACCATCAGAGTGGCATCCACAGGCAGCTTAGTGCGAGTGGTGGGAATGAGCATAACTTATAAATTAGCAGCATAATTGCTGCACCCATGGCCTGTGCACTAATAGAGAAGCCCACTTGAAGTACCCACTTAAGGGGCGGAAATCTATGAAACCATCAAGCTTGAACACCTCCTGGGCCATCTCAAGATGGCCACACTCACATAGAATACGAACTTGTGGGAGAAAGTTCATCTGAAGGCAGGCCCTTTGAAGCTTGTTAGCTTGGATAATTTAAGGTGAATAGTGAAACTTGGATAAATAGAGGCCAGAGGTTCCAGGTGAGTGAGAGTGTGATTTGGAACTTGAATAGATAGAGGACAGAGTTTCTAAAAAATATAAATTGTTTATGAACTTAACCACAAAGGTTCAGAGGTCCCAAAATAAGTAGTATAGTTAGTTAAGGACTTAACAACACTTGGTTCAGAGGTCCCAACAATGATTCTATTAGGAGCTATAAGATAAAGGTATATGCATAAAGCATACTAGGAAAAATGGCTAGCACTTTTTAATAGTGCTAGGAAAGGTAAGGGTAAGCTTATATAATAAGTAATGATAAATCACCTAAGCTTTTGGATAAGGTTTGTTTCAAGTGATTATCCTGAGTAAATTCATTTAAGATATTATATTAATAAATAAAATCAATTGATAATATATAACTTAATGTTATTAATAAGTCAAATTTATCCTGATTAAGCTTTAATTGGAAAATTAAATCTATACAGTAAATGATTTTATGCCTTTGACCTGATAAAGCATCAATAGATAAAATAAAAGTAGCAAATATAAATTGAAGATGATTACATAATAAACAATTATGAAACTCAAACGTTTAGACTTTACCCAACCTAGGGCAAAATACTGAAATAGGGCAAGAGGTTACCATACTTGACTTAAAGGCTGAAGTGCAGGTTTTGGAAAGCTCCAGGGGGCTACAAAGCACTGCCTCAGAGCGCGCAAGATGCTGAGCTAGGTCCCAAGGGGGGACAAAGCAACTGGTTGGATGGTGCTAGCAAGCTAGCCTTGTTATACTTTGGAAACAGACAAAAGATGCTAATAGGCGGCGCACCACCACCCCATGAAGGGGCGTTAGGTGTCAAAATTGACAACGTCTGAGATTTGATTAACAGAACAGCTTTAGTTGTATTCAACTTACAAATGGAATCAAATAAATATGTGATTAAATCAAAAGAGAGATGCTTTTCAAAGTTTCAATCTTATGGCTGTTCAAGTGGGAAAGTGTTAAGAATTGATGTTGCAAGCATATGAGACTGATCCTAATACTCCAATAGACTTTGACGCTCAACCTTTTGATAATTTGAGTTTTCTAATCAGCCATCAGATACTTGTTAACTCATCTACCTTTAAATTCACCCTTATCACCAACATGCCTTTAACCTCCATACTATTCCCATTTCCACACAGTTAATTATTTAGTCAAAATTTAGTAAATTTTGTTGCAACCAGTTCCAACAATTCTTGATGCTTTCTCCACCTTTATTTTGAAAATCTGCAGCTGATCAATTAAAATAGATCGCCCAATCTGTAGCAAACCCTACCCTTTAGGCTCATCTGAAAGACAATTGATAGGTTAAAACAGGATGCTACATGAAAGTTAAAATGCTGTATAGAAGGCTATTAAACCAAGCACATTATGGATACCATGTGATATATAGAAATAAGGTGCACAGCAAAGTAATGAGCGGATTGCATTACCAAAACTACAAGCTCTTATGATCTTATAATTCCTTTTTGAACTAGAAATTTAATACCATGGCGAATCTTTAACGAAACTGGAAGCACTAACCAATATTAAGGTGAAGACTAAGACAATATTTTAATAAAAATGATCACTATTGCCCAAATAACAAGTTTTATAAGGTATTTTGTTTTTCTACAGAAGTACCTAATTGAGTGCTCTATTTCCTTGTTTTTAAATTTCCCAATTGGATCTTCAATGCAATAAATGACCATTCAGTTTTGGAAGAATGGACAATTACCAAACTTGTTGATTTTTATCATGATGCACAAGTTTTGTAAGGATAAAATCAATAATTGATTTTAACAATAAACGTGCTAACAAATACAAAAGAATAATTATCTTTAGCTACTATAATCCATATTGAGTAGTTTTTTAAAAGATTTATAAAGCTAGTATCAGCTGAATACTTTAAAAAATGCCATTTAACATATGTCCACTTGGGACTTTTCTTTCTCGTTGCAAACACTTTTGCAACCCATTCAATTCAAGACTAAATCTAGTTTGATAATCTCATAGAGGGGATTAGTCTGCGCCCATGTCTGGGAGCAGTTGGGCAAGCAAGGCAAGAGGAGCAGGCGGAAGGCCCGCGGCCTCTAACATTTGAAAACGCCCCAGAGAATCCGGTGGAATAGAAAAAAATCTAAAAAAACTGGCGGTCACAATTTCCCTGGAGATACTCGCGTGGCAAGCACGATGCAACCAGTACATCAACACGCCACATTCCCAGCCACTTTTGTCGGTGGAATTTGGAGTCTGTGTGTATCTGGACATCCAAAAAATGGCCCTATGGGAAAAATTTTGTGAAGATGTACACAAAATTTTCCCAACCGCGGTGTACGTTGCACCTCACTCCATGTTGCACGGTTGGCTGGACCTAGGTTTCAAAAGCAAAATAGCAGCAGACAAGGCTGCAGCGGTGTGCATAGTGGTCGACCTCCCCAAAGGGCAACAGGTCGTCAAAACTAAATGCACCAGATGGAAAAAAAAACCAAATTTTCCTCACGTTTGACTTTTTGCCTACTACAGTAAAACGTGACATTTTGGAGCAACACCTGAAAGATGGTCTCGCCATATATGGCGAAATACAATCTTTCAAAATGCAACGTTTCACGCTGATGCCACACCTGTGCACCGGCAAAGCCATCACAGTTCTGACCCCAACTGAGGAGATTGCAAAGGACCTAACCCAGATCCCGCACTCCACCTTTATTGACATTGAAGGGCACACCACCCACCCATTCCAGGTAACCGTGGACAGCGCGCCCCCCATTTGCACCCACTGTGATGCATTCGTCCATAAGGTGCACGCATGCCCCATCAAAGAGGGCGTCGCATTCCAAGAGCACCCCTCAGCGGCCATGGCCAGCGGAGAGGTGCACTACAAACCAACCACAAGCACCAAGGAGGCTTTCCCGTGGGGAGCACAAGGCTGCTACCTATTGGTAAAGCCCATCTCCCCGCAGGAGCAGAAGAAGGCCAAGCAGGCCTGTAGGACTGCGGCCAAGGAAGCGGCCAAGGCCACCACCACCATCCCACACTCACAACGCCAGGAGGACATGGAGACCTTCGCGGCGGAAGCAACTCGGGAATCCATCACCCAATCAGATTGGGAGGCCCATGCTGAATGGGCCACTCAATCTGAGGATCCGATGGGAGATTCAATCTCACCCAATTGCTGCACCCAAGCCCCGGTCAAAACTGACTTGGGACCTATCCCAACCAAAAAATTTTTTTTGCCCCACTCAACGGTGCACCGAACTTATCCGCACCACATAAAATTTGTCCAATGTTGGGAAAACAAAAAGCGAAGGCCAAAGCCAATGCAACTCTTTCCACAAAAATTAACAAAAACCCCGATAGCGTTGCTGCTAATACCCGCGCTGCTGTGAAAGCCCGTGGGGACCTGGAAGAGGCTGGTGGGCCCGGGGGCCCACCCCCTCACACCTAAGGTGCAATGGGGGAAACCTTCACTCTAGGGATGCTGAATATCGCCAGACTCAAGGCCTCCCTGTCCCAGGCTAGGAAACTGAGTTTTTTACAAAACAATTTACCCGTAGATATCCTGGCCATCCAGGAGTCCCACTGTCCACGAGGTTCCAAGGAAGCTTGGAAAACAATGCTCCTACCATCCCTATCCTTTTGGTCAAAGCACTGTGGGGTGCTAATTTGGAAAAACAATTTTTTCAAATTTACATCTTCAGAAACATTCCTAAATGGCCGAGTGCTTGTTGTCACCTTCTCATGGGCTGATGTTGCACACAAAATCGTCAACATTTATGCCCCAAACAGTGCACATGAGCGTCAGGAATTTTTCTCATTAGTCAAATCCCTCCCGCTACCCCCTGATTCTTTCCTAATTGGCGACATGAACTGTTGGCTAACCTCACCAACGGACCAGTGGCTGCCCTCACCCCAC